>MU223915.1:2527027-2556868 GCA_018584345.1 Thuja plicata | reverse complement strand
TATATAACAATTTATTTTAATTATATTTAAAAAAACTATAAACATTAAACAGAATGTACAATTTTTAACATTAATAAAAAGAAATAAAAACAATAATACGTACCTGGAAAAATGGTAGCAGGGGAGTTGGTGATAGCTCTCAAAAACTGAAACATTAAAGACAATATACAATTTTTAATATTAAATTAATTAAAAACAATAATAAAAAATATTTTTAATAAAAAAAATAATAAAAACAAATAAAAAATAATAATATGTACCTGTAGGAGGAAAAATGGTAGTAGGGGGGTCGGTGGTAGCTCTCAAAAACGGGTACCCGTTCAGATAAAAATGTGATCCCGTTTTGCAAATTGTGAAAATGATTTGCAAAATGGTTTAAAACAAAAATTAAATACTTTTACAAAACGGGCACCCATTTTTTAAAAAATGGGTGCCCGAACCAAAATCGGTGCCCGTTTTGAAAATGGGCACCCGTTTTAAATTTACGGCTCGGGCACCCGAACCATAACGGGCACCCATTTTTTAAAAAACGGCTGCCCGTTTCTGGTAGCCAATTTTTTTTGGCCGCGGAATTGGCACTCAACTTTGTGCTTGCACCTGATTCACCCCTCCCATCTCAGTTATTCTAAATTCATTCTAATAGTAGGGACATGAGGCGGTGGAGTGGAAAATAATACTTTCCCTACTACATGATCTGTAGTTGTGGCTCGGGCTATCCCACTATCCTGAACTTCAGGCTCTTGATTGGAACAAGGGACATTTATTGAAGGGTTGGTGATATGGACCAGTGGTTGAGAGAGGATTACCTAGGGCTGAATAAGTGATGGAGCTCTAGTGTCTACATCTGGGCCGTGATCAGAAAAGCCCTCAAGTCCTTCAAAATTAGAAAGCATAAACTCATCCGATCCTAAGGCATCCAAAGGATTATCCTGTTCTTTGGGATCTTCTTTATGTTTCTTGGTAGTTTCCTTTTCTCTCCTTTTTTGTAGTCTCATTCTTCAGACTAGGGGTTCATCTTCCTCTACTTCCTCAGACCCTTCTTGCACCATTTCCAACCGTGGAGATTCAGAACTCTTCTTCCTCTTATATTTTTTCTTCTCAACGGTGGGGGGAGATTGGCTAGAGGTAGATGGGCCTTCGCCTGATAAGGGTTGTGACGACCCTACTGGTGGGTCAATCTGGCCTGTCATTCTAGTTTTATTGGGCCTAGGATTAGAGCCATATTCAACTGGTCATTCATGACCGTACACGGTTCTTGGCTTCTGAGGGAGAGATTTCTTGTACTTAGGAAATGTGGACTTTGCCCCTCGCTATTTTTCTACTTTCCTTGAGGGATCCATCAATGTTTTTACCGGGATTGGACTCATTTTGTGTGGCTTCTTGATCTAAGCTATGGTGGTCTTTATCACATGCCTCACATGGAATTCCATGTCATCATTTTCATCCTTGTCCACCTCTGCATTCATGGTTGGCAGGTCATATACGTCATCTTTTATGTAAATGTCCTCTAAGACCTCATCTGAATCACACTCCCAAACCTTTGAGGAAATAGGAACCTTTAATACCTATTTTGCCAGAGTGAGGTTCATTCTATAATAATCCCAGATCTTGACCTCATGATCATCTATGTAGTTTATCCAGTGATCCTCCAAATGTGGCTCATGTATGTAGAATTTTCCAATAATGTGGTTGTAAGTACCTATGGGGTCAGAGCAGGCTCGCACTATCTTGTAAAGCTGTAAGGGACAATCATCCCATTCAAAAGCTAGGGATTTGCAAACCTTCATGTCTTACAGTGTATATGGTCCCAAAGAGATGGGAATGTCCCAATAGTGCTTCTTCTTATGTTTTATATGTTCCTATGCATCTACAAGCTGTCTATCCATCTCCAATATAATTATCCAATCAGATGGGTACCTGGGTGGCTTCCTTGGTTGTAGGGTTGACCCGGCTATCCTAACGTATGTGAATATTATGAACTGGATAAAATAAGCCCCAATGGCCCATACCTTAGAAGCAGCTTCTTCTGACATTATTTTAGCAAATTCACCTTCAATAGATCAGATGAATACGAATATGAATGCATCATTGACTATCCTATAATCAAGAGAATCCTCTGGCATGTTCACTCCTTTTACCAGCTGTAGGTATACAAGGTGGGGCCATGTATTTGGATCATTTAGACTTCCCCTCTTGGTGAGGTTAGGATAATCTGCCCATGCAGCTAGTAGATATACCATGTAAGTGCTCATGTAAAACTTGGGATTATTCCTTACTGCTATCAATTGTTCATCCAAATTGTGACTAATAATAGTGCCCCAGTCAAATCTTGCCTTTCGTTCCCAGATCCTTTCTATCAATAGGATCATCTAGTGCTCAAGTTGAGTGGATTATGGTAACCCATACACCCAACTTATCAGTGTTATAGCTTCCTGGATTTCATCCTTCATATAGCCTCTTTAGAGGTCTATCTTGTCCAATTTGTTCTTAGGAAGCGGCTTCTTGAGGTACTCTTTATTCATCATCTCATGTATGGCTTGCTCCCTGTTGCCAAACCACTTGGTCCCCTTTTTAATATAGAAGTCATAGAACTTGTCTATGCCTTTGTGAAGGTGAAAAACATCCTCAATGACATCCAGCCTAATGTCCACTACCACCTGATCCTCTGAGTTTACTACCACCCTCTTATCTGAATCATAGTGATGAGCTAGGGTGATGATCAATTTTGAAGATGAAACATCCACTGGGTTTGCAGCTGCCTTCACTAGCCTGGATAGGACTAATGCGGTGCAATCATCAAATCTATTTGTTGGCTGGGAGCACTAAGTCAGGAATTCATTCCAATCTACATTCCTGATATTGGTATCTATTATCTCACTATGCTTGTTTCCCACCTTTGAACTAGGGGGATTCTCCTTGTATTGATACTTCATTGGGGAGGTTATCTTTGGTTCAATCATTCCTGCAAGAAAAGATGAATATTAGTAGCTTATTGAATAGGAAAAAACAATTTAAACTAGGAAAGCAAGAAAAGAGAGTTGTATAAATAGCTAAGTGTAAGTTTTTGCACTTTCGGACCTTTCATGGTTTCGGACACTGAAAACTAGTTCAGAGGCTGAAATGTCTGAAAGTGCAAAAATGGTTTATTGGAAGGAAAAAGTCAGTCAAACCTTTTGGGATCCAAAATGAAGAGGTATTTTCTTATGGATGCCAAATTTTTGAAAACTATGAGGAACTCTGAAAGTCTGAACAAAGGTTTCAGGAACTTCGCCTTCGGCCTTTTCGGACCTTTTGATCTTTTGGACCTTTCGGATGTCTGAAAGGTTGAAACATCCAAAATGACACTTAGCAAGATTTGAAGATCCATTTTTGGCCTTTCAGAGCCAACCCTACAGCAAGGGCTCCGACCGACGAAACAACAAAAACCTAGGCCTAAGACAAAAGACACTAGGAAACCCTAGGTCTGATAGGGAGGGACATCCTTGTCGAAGCACGAAGGCACAGAGGCCTGACAAGATAAAGAAACAAAATGCCCTATGCTGGATAGGAACTAGGAACAAAAAAACAAGCCCTAGACCTAGACCCAAAAACACAAAGCGAAGGTAAGTGAGAAGAACCTACCTCGAACAAACTAGGAGTCGGAGGACAACTAGCCAGCTTGGAAGGTTAAGCGGTCGATGAGGAGGAGAAAATGAAATCACAGGCAGAAGAAAAGAAATGACAAGTGATTTAAAAAATGAAGGCCTCTTCTATTTATAACTCGTGGGCTGACATCAGTGGCTTTGGGCCTTTCAGTCTCCGGAAGGCCAAAAATGTCAGAGGTGAAAGAAGTCTTTAGCCTTTCGGTGTTTTCAGAGTCTGAAAACAATGAAAGGGCTAGGTCTTTGGCCTTTCATCCATTTTGGCATTTTGGAGTACCTAAGTCCTCCAAAAGGCCAAAAAAGGCTTCTTCCATCCTCTAACTTGGTTTCAGCAAAAATATTTGGTGGCTGACTAGATCTCTACGAGGGGCAGACATGACAAAGGCAAAAAAGACAAATAGGGGGGTCCCCATGGTTAGAGGACCAAAAATGGGGTGTGTGTTGTGGACCCACAAAAAATATCCCAGACAAAAGGAGGAATGACCGAGGCATTTCTTTATCATCAACACTCTTCTAGAAAGTAGATTTGTAGTAGAATAGAACCAAGAGGTGGTGGAGTCGACGATTCTTCAATGACCTAGAATTTGATGTTCTTCTGTTAGTTTCCTTGTGTGTGTTTATGTGTGTTCATTTCTTGACCTTTGGTTGTGATAACCAAGATGCCTTCCAGCTATTCCCAACCTTCGCTAAGTGAACCAGGGCTTCTCGGAAAGAGCTTTGCTGCCAGTCAGGCGTTCATAGCCCTGACAAAGTTTTCCCTGAGTCCCAAGTATAACCTTTCTCTACTGCCAACCGGGCATCCATAGCCCTGGTAGAGGTTGTCATAATCACCCAAGTCCGTTCTGCTTGTTAGGCTATAAATTTCTTTCTTTGTGAGAGCTCTGTCTTTTGGAAAATTGTTTTTTTTACTTATGCTTGCTTGGAGATGTATCAAGCCTTGGACGTTAGTGTGTTCCATGCATTCAGGTCCATAACCTCTTTTCTCTTCTTTTCCCTTTTTTTTTTTTATTTGATCTGATCTGAGCAATGATTAGGCAGTGTTGCTCAGACTTTTCACTCATGACCTCTTTGGGGCACTTTTCTTTTGAGTGTTTCTTTTGCTTTCCTTTTTCGGCTCTTCTTTCTTTTGTTATTGCCTTTGTATTTAGTTTAGACTTGGGTTCTAGGATCGGTGGGTACCCAAACCTATGCACTCAGGCTAGTTAAACTGACAAACTCCCTAGAAACCAATGCCCTTGGGTGTTGTACCTTAATGTGTCTTATGATTGGGATGACCAAACTTTAAACTCCTTCTTGTCTATCAATTATAATAATCACTACTTTGCCTTTTGGGAAGGTTCTCTTATGCTGCATGTATCCTTGGAGAAATTTGACTAAGAAATACCTCTGCTCCTCTTGCAGAACACCTTGGATTGGATCCAAAACACACTGACCCAAAGCAACAAAACAAGCCCTAACAAAAGAAAAGAACAAACATGAGCAGAAGAAAGGACTAACGGCGAGGACAAAAAGGAAAAGGGAAAAATGCAAAAGTGACTATGGTACAAGGGACGTAAGATAGTCCCGCTTAGGATCCAAATTAATGTTTGAGGAATTTCCCATTGACTGGCAATGGGGTCAACTCTCCATCAATTGTGTTGATCTTAAAAGTGTTCTCCCCCAGGATCTCTGATATTTGGTAAGGGCCTGTCCACAGTCTTTGGAACTTGGTGTGGCTGCCTGGCTTTTCTTTCGCCTTATCCCACATGAGGACAAGGTTAGAGATCCTGAAGGCCTTGGCAATAGCTCTCTTGTCGAACCACCTTTTGACTATAGCCTGATGCTTTAATACATGTTCCAGGGCTAAAGTTTATTTCTCCTCTAGGTTCAGGAGATTCATGAGTCTGACTTGTACCTGATCTTCCTCCCCTACATATTGGTCCATGAATCTTAGAATTGGGATCTTTAGGTTCATAGGATAGACTAGTTGCAAGTTGTAGACTAGTTGATATGGTGACGTCCCCAGAGCATTCTTGATCCTTACGCGATCAGTCCACAAAGCATATTTCAGCTGCGTGTGCCAGTCCCTGGGGTTGTTATCTAGGAGGTGTTTAATCACTGTTGTTAAATTTTTGTTTGTAGATTCTGTCATGCCATTGCCTTGTGAATAGTAATTTGAAGAGAATTTGAGGATTACCTAGGTTTTGAAGGCCCATTGCATGAGCGATACTGAGGAAAAGGAGGGAACATTGTCACATACTAGATAGAATGGTATTCCAAACCTAGTTATGATGTGCTCCTCCACAAATTTGGTCACAACCTTAGTGGTACAATTCTTCAATGCTTGCACCTCCATCCAGCACATGCAATAGTCAATAGCTGTCAAGATAAACTTATGTCCTATAGATGAAGGGGGGTTAATCACTCCAACAAAATCCAAGCCCCATTGGGCAAATGGGCGTACCTCATAGAATGGTTGTAAGGGCATTGTTGGATTTCTCTCTCGAGTTGTGCTAGTTTGGAAAATGTGGCAGTATCTCACGTGCTTGTTGGTATCTTTAAATATTATAGGCCAGAAATACCCTGCCCTTAGGATTTGGTGAGTAGTGGCCTCCACTGATCCATGTCCCATTCTGTATTTATCATGAAATTCCACCAATATTTGTTTTTCCTCTATTTTATCCAAAAACCTTAAGTACAAACCCTTGTAATTGCATTTGTAGAGTTGTCCACTCTTTAGCATGTAAGAATTGCTTTTGATCTTTAAGTCTCTTCTTTGGGAACCATTCATTTCTTCAGGGTAGTGATTCTGCAATAGATAATACACTATGTCTTGGTACCATACATCCGTGATCACGCCTTGGTCAGTGTATGTTTGCCAGACCAGACCTTCTTCAAACTCAGAGATCAGCTTTGTCAGGCCCTGGCCCCTTACCAACTTCATCGGTTGGATTTCTAGGTCAAACTCTTGGAGAGTTGCCATCCATTTTCCTCTATATTCTCCTAGCTCATTCTGCATTAGGAGGGATTTAACAACTGCATCTAGAACTATCCCAATGACTTTACTCCTTAAAATATAATGTCTAAATTTCTTCACCACCTTGACGAGAGAAAATGACTACTTATCCAGGTTTGGGTATCTAAGCTCAACATCTTTGAAAGGGTAACTCATAAAGGTGATGGGCCTCTCGTCTTCACTATTCTTCTTCTATGTGAGAATGCCTGTGTGTGAGTGTTCTAACACAAAAGAGTAGACCTTGAAAGGGATGGTGTAGTCAGGACTGGTTAGGACTAGTGTCATGGCAATGGCATTCTTAATCTCTTCGAAAGAATTCTTGGCTAGGAGAGTCCATTCAATCTTGGCATCTTTCTTGAGCATGTTGTTCAATGGTTTTACTATTTCTACGAAGCCACTGATGAATTTTCTAATGAAGTTGATCTTCCCAAGGAAAGATTTTAGTTCCTTGCAGCTATGAGGCAGTGTCAACTTTAGGATTGCATCCACCCTTTTGGGGTTAATGGATATCCCTTTTTTGGAGATGATATGTTCGAAGAGCCTCCCTTCAATTACCCCAAACATGCATTTCTTGGTATTGAGGGAGACCCCAAATTATCTGCACCTCTGAAGGCATTTCCTGAGGTTGTTTATGTGGTCAGTTCTTAGTTGTGAGTAGATTGTGAGATCATCCATGTAAATGATAATGCACCTCCCAACTAATCCTTTAAAATCTATGTCCATTTCTCTCTGAAAGGTGGCTCTGGCATTAATCAGCCTGAAAGGCATCTGTCGGTAGGTGAAAGTTCCCCATTTAGTGTTAAATGTTGTTTTCAGCCTGTCCTCTTCCTGTACCATCACCTGATTGTATCCAGAGTATCCATCTAGGAACACCATCATTTGGGATCCATTAACCTTCTGAAACACTTTGTCTAGAGATGGGAGTGGATAATTATCCTTTTGAGAGGACTTGTTGAGGTTCTAAAAGTCTACGCATAGCCTGATTTCTCCAGGTTTCTTCCTCACAGGTACTAGGTTTGTGACCCATGTAGAATGTCAAATTGGGAAGATGATCCTAGTGTCGAGCAACTTTTGGACTTCCTTTTGGATTAAGGGCTCCATAGTGGGATTCATGGGTCTTTATCATTGTCTGAAGGGTTTAGAATCTAGCTTCAAAGGGATGTTGTGCACTATGACTGAGGTGTCATATGTCTTTAATTCTTCATAACTCCATGCTATGACATCTTGATATTCAGTGAGAAGCTGGACCATTTATCCTTTTCTTCCTTGGTTCCCACCTTTCCGATGTGGACTTCTCTTAGTTATTCTTCCATGCCCAGGTTGTAGGTGTCACATTCTTTAACATCAGGTGTTATGTCGGGGCGTCTTCTTATAGCAGGCTTATCGCTGTCAAAAATCCTCTCTAGTTCTACCATCCCCTTGGGTATGGCATTGGTCTTTAGGTTTATGATGTTGTGATCACCACGCTCTTTAGGTTTAGCTATTTCCTCACCTTCCTTCTCCCCATCTATGATTTTCTTTTCCAACACGTCAGTGCACATGATAAACTCTAAGATATGCTGATAATCCTAGAAGTCCTGAAAGTTAGTGATATTATCTAGAATGGCCGGGGCTGAGACAAGCTCCACTGAGAATTTCTTTAGTTTAGATTTTTCCATTAGATGTAGTGAACTGGCTGAGATAGCCAATGCGTCAGCAATGACATTCTTTCTTCTCAGGATGGTTTTGATGTTGAAAGCGTCTAAGTCGTTGATCAAATCCAAAGCCCTATTTCGGTAGGCTGAGAGCCTCTTATCGTTGCAAGTATACTGACTAAGGATTTTCATAACAACTAATTATGAGTATCCTTCCACCATCAGGATTTTGATTCCCTTCTTGTGAGCTAGGAGGAGTCCGCAGACCAGCACTTCATATTCTACAACATTGTTAGTACAAAGAAACTATAATCTATAAGCATCATAGAAAGACTTACCTCTTGGATTTATCAATTCGATTCCAACACCTGCTCCTTGTTTACATTTGGAACTGTTGAAGCACAGTTTCCATATCTGGGGTAGTTTAATAGGGCTTGGTTTGGTTGTGTTTTTCTTAGAGAAACCCTTGGTCCTTGGTTTTTGGCCCCTCTCTCCATCACTGTCAGAAGAAGTTAACTCTTTTGCATGCTAAGTATGCCTAGGTTTGGAGAGTTTATTGTCTTCATCACCTTTATCTTCCAGTATTCCCTTGTAAGGGGGACACGCTCTGTCATCCGAGGTACTACAGTCACTAAGAAAATTTAGGGCAGTGCTTCTATCTTCAAAGTCTGATTCATTGTCTTGATTTTGAGGTGAGATGTTTGTAAGGACCGGGCTGCCCATATCGGGTGTGGTGTTGCTCTTGTCTTTTATCCTGAGTACATATTCTTTTATTGTTAGTGTTTCTAGCAGTTTATTTGGTTGGGCAATTTGAGACAGCACTCGTGATAGGGCTTCTTGAGAACTGGGGCATGTAAACTCTGAATGACTAGCCCGATGTAATCAACAATATCCATGTAGTAACAAAATATTAGGATCTGCATCTTGACCCAGATGCCGCAGGTTGGTTGTCGTGCTGTCGACAAAACTTTTGAAAACATCATCACCAATTTTTTTCTCCAAGAGACCTTGGATGGGACTATGGTCTAACTCTTCACCTTCTCGAATCTGGAACATAAAGACATCATCCATCCGATAAGTGCCCAAATCAGTTTGGGTGAACAATACTTCATTTGGGGTATTGTATTCGATGATCATCCTTTTCAGTTTAGGCTCGACATCTATCTTGATCTGGTTATTCAAACCTCTCCATGGTAGCTAGAGTTGGGTGAAATCTGTAGAGAGCCACCCTCTCAAGCACTTGGTCCATTCTCAACTTAGCAGCATCCCATAAGTCTCAGGTATGTCTACTACATGTATGTCAATGCGCTCTTGTATCCTAGGATCTGCGACTAGTTGAATGTGCACGTCTTTGAGTACACCAATTACCTTGACCTTGAATTTGTCTAACTGTATGACCACCTAGTTTTTTATTTGGGGCACTACCCCCGACTTCTAGAAAATTGATAGGAGCATAACGTTGCATGAGGCTCCTAAATTGATTAGGCAAGTATGTAGGTTTTTTCTGAACATCTGTAGGTTGAGTAAAAATGGTGGGACTTCCACATTATCTATGAATACTGTAGGGAATGCCTCAGAGGTGTTGATATTAGATGTGGGCACCCTTGCACTATTTGAAGGGCCTGGCTTTGAATGATCCAAGGATCTTAAAAGGGCTTCCTTTTGATATGGGAAACCTTGCAATAATTCAAACATGGATATGTTCGCCTTAGTTTTCTTGAGTTCGTCCACTACACTATATTTGTCATTCGACCAGGATGTACCTCGGTAATCAGCATATGTACTTGTTGTGGGAGGTATAGGAGCATTAGGGCCCTTTCGAGGTATGGGATTGTTACTGGCCCGTGGATCTGGTAGAATTGGCTATTTTCCTAGAGGTATACCGTCAGTGAGGGGTTCCTTTCTACTTTGAAGGTTATATGAATTCCTTTGATCATTCTAGAAGGCATGTACCTTAGAATATTCAGGTTCATTTTCTCTCAGAAAAGGGAACACAAATTCATCTTCTCCTGTATAGGCTTCTGAACCTCCTTCCTTTCCAGATTCATAGGAATCAAACACCATAGCATTGAATTGCACCACAGGCCCCTCTAGACTCTGGGTGTAGTGGTTTTGGGAGTTGTTCACATATCCATTATTGTCCTGATGCTTAATTGGAGTCCTGACAAAATTGGCCTCCAAAGCCTCATAAGTATCGGCATTGTCCACTAGGATGCTACCATTATTGGGTCTAGTGTTCCATGGCCGATTTGGCCTCTACTATCCAAATGGTTTCTCCTGCATGTTGTTTTTGTTGTATGCATTAAAACCCCTATTTGGATTATGAGGGTATGTATTTGGACCAGCAGGCGCTCATCGGTATCCACCCTAATTTTGGGGTGGGTTTAGCTTCATTTTGGTGACCTCACTAGTGAGTTGTGATAAAGTCTTCTTTATGACATCTAACTCAGAAGCCATAAGGGCATCAGGCTCAGCTTGGGGTATAACCCTCTATTCTATGAATGTTGTCTTATGAGCTTTGTAGCCTGGATAAGTAATAGATGGAGGCAGGGTTGTACATGGCTACGTCGGTATATGATTTAGCATAGGTAGATGACTGGCTAAGGATTGATTATTTGCTATGAAAGGGTGTGGGACAACAAGATTACTCATGATGGGCATAGCCTCATAACTTCCTTCTTGGGGGTCCATTTGTTGAGTGAAAGTGATGGCTTCATTGTACACCTTTTCAATTGTGTTTCTATCCGCCGGGGGAAGTCTTCTTAGAAAGATTGAGGTGAATGGATCTAAAGATTTCAAGTAAACTTGTATGAGGACCTCATTTGGTATAGTGTAAGGAGCTTCCTGCTTTTGGTGCATTTTGTGAAAACAATGATTGAACATAGCAATGGCCTCTTTAGGATCTTTCCTCATGGTTATGAACTGATGACGTGTCACAGCAGGATCGACATACAATTTGAACTGATTGAGGAATTTGGTTTCAAAGTCATTCCATACTGAGATAGACCCTCGTGGAAAATTCAGGTACCAGTTGTAGGAAAACTCTCCCAAAGTGTATGGGAATAGAAGATAGACAACATCTTGGTGGGAAATCTCTTTACGGTTGCAAATTTTCTTGAAGACGCGGATGTGTTCTTCCAATGTCCTAGATTCACCATATATGAATAGTGTACAAAACTTCTCTGAACTTTTGGGTAACTCATGGAGCTGCCCAACAAAGTTTAAAGGTGAGCTTGTGGCATTGGCGAAAAAGGCCATTGGACGAGTTTGTTGCAGATGTCAATTTTGCACATTTTGATTTTGGTCAATGACTTTGTCAATAGTTGGCGCAGCGATGTGTGATTTATGTCCAAGAGGATTTTGAGGCACGGTAAGGTGATGAGAAGATTTATCTTTTGCTTTACCCTTATCACTGCGAGCTCTTTAGTGGTGAGTGAGTTCAAGAAACTTGCCTCTTTTTACAGATGATCTAAGTACATGATCGAATCTCTCTGGAGAGAAATATCTAATATTATCCAATTTTTGAGTCTTGAGGCCCTCCTTCTAGTGCCACTTCTGTTGAGCATTGTTTTGACACAAGCCAACTTTCTAGGATTTTGATATTTGATTTCCTCTCTTGAAAGAATAATAGAGTTATTCCCAAGGTTCTCTAGGGTCGGGTCACAACCCGCTTGGTTACTCAGTTGAAGATAAATGTGATTGTCCATGAGGAGGCCTTTGCTGGTACATTCAAGACAACAAACTACAAAATACTATTAGTTTCTTTTTGGTGTTTTTCCATTTTAACAAGTATAGGTATGGTAAATAACATGCAAATTTAATATTTTCAAGATAGCGATTCTCAAAATTTTAAGACAGAATTTAAAGAGATTAGGGTAACAAGAAATATAGCAAATTGTAAAGAAAAGTGAAATCCTAAGGACATAAACCATTGTAAACCCTTCGGGGTCGAAAGGCCAAAATGTCAGAGGCTGAAAGACCGAAAACTCTACCTTAGTAGAAATTTAGCCAAGTGTGAAAATCTTGCCCCATCCACCTGGTAATTGGACCTTGGAGATTTATCTAGGAAAGACCTCTGGGTGAGCTTCTTGAAGCCTCTGCACTATCTCCTGAACCTCTTCAAAATTGACCTGTTTCCTTCTTATCTTGGTGACCCTTCGTTCTTGCTTCATTCTGAAGATAGTTAATTATGAAGTGAAGAATGTGATCTCTTCTTCATGCTGTGACATTCTTTGTATTTCCTCTTTCAAGTAAAATAGTTGTTGCAGGGCCTCTTTGGTATTAACACTGGCCAGAATGTCTTTGAACTGTGGGACCACCTCTTTGGAAGGACATAGAGCCTATTTGTTTTCATCTTGATAGATGTTGAGGCCGACCCCTATGAAGAAAGTATCTATATCTCCGATCCATTTTATTACCTCCTCCCACTTGTTAGCTATAAGGGCTTGGTGTTTCTTGTAGACCTTAATGATTTTGGTCATTTGTTCAGTCCATGCCTTAAATTTGTCCAATTCTTCACCTTCATAGACTTTTGCAAAAATTTGGAAGCATTGCTTTTGGATTATCTCCAAATCCTGGAGGGCTGCTTGCCACTTAATCACCTCTGAATCTATACCCCCATCATCTTCCACCAAGTTAATGAGTGAATTAAATTCAACTAATGTGGTTTGGTACAACCTAAATACCAGTGGAATCGCCTTCTCTCCGAATTGTTCAATGTCATTTCTCCAATTGGTGCTTGCCTAGATGAAAGAGGGAGTCAAACCTGCCGACAAATCTGGTGTATCCCTTTTATCAAGTATGGCTTGTAATGAAGCCTCTAAATAATTTTGGTCAATAAGACCCACCATCTTTTGAATGTACCCCTTTAGAGCATAATTTTGGTCTATCAAGGATTTTATGGTCTCTTTGTCCTTGTTCATGAACCCTAGAGCGTGCTTTAGCCATAAAGCTGCTAGTGTCTTGCATCCTTCTTTGGTAGGTTCACCCAAATCCACCTCCCTGAATGTATATCCTTTTGATGAGCTTGTTGTCTAAGAAGTACTTGGGGGTGGGATAGCTATTTGGGATTTCCAATGACCCCCAATGTCCTGAGTCACATATGACATGGTCCTTGCTGGTACACACATCTCTGCTTGTTGGAAGGCTTGCTTTATAGATGTCATATTTGTATCCTCTCCATCCAATTCATTGGTGTAAGTTCTCTTCTTGGGTTTCATCTCCTTGGTAAACTAAGTAGGTTTTATGAATGGATTTATAGGTTCATATGGTGCAACCTGGAGGATCAAAGTTAATCATTGTACTTCCATAGTTATTTCTCTCTCTGATTCCTTCTCCTACCCCCTTTCATGTCGCTCCTCCTTCCTTCATTCTTTCCCCTTCTATACCTACATCCATTTCCCCTTCTTCCTTCTCCCCCTCCACCTCGCCTTGTTCAGTTACCACATTTCCCCCTTCTTTGTCCGGGGCCTCTTTGGCAAAAGTGTCAATTAATACCTTTGACCTAAGACTGGTTATGGCCTCCAGCGTGATTTGAAAGGGTGATGTATCTTTAGTACTCACTGCTTCTTTGGAAACCTAGGTGGCACGTGCTAAAGGGATTGATGTTGGTGGAGTAGGTGTTGATATGGCTGGAGTGGGAGATGGGAGAATGGTAGTAGAGTAGGGTAGATTAGGCATAGGAGTAGGTGTTGGGGTCGGAATTAATGGTGGTTGAGTAGGAATTGGAGGTGGTAGATAAGATGGTAGAGTAGGGACATGAGGTGGTGGAGTGGAAAATGGTACTTTCCCTGCTACATGATCTGTATTTGTGGCTCAGGATATCCCACTATCCTAAACCTCAGGCTCTTGAGTGGAACTAGGGACATTTACTGAAGGGTTGGTGAATTGGATCGGTGGTTGAGAGAAGATTACCTGGGGCAGAATAAGTGAAGGAGCTCCAATGTCTACATCTGGGCCATGATCAGAAAAGCCTTCAAGTCCTTCAAAATTAGAAAGCATAAACTCATTCGATCCTAGGGCATCCAAAGGATTATCCTGTTCTTTGGGATCTTCTTTATGTTTCTTGGTAGTTTCCTTTTCTCTCCTTTTTTGTAGTCTCATTCTTCAGACTAGGGGCTCATCTTCTTCTTCTTCCTTAGACCCTTCTTGTACCATTTCCAACTATGGAGATTCAGAACTCTTCTTCCTCTTATATGTTTTCTTCTCAGCGGTGGGGGAGATTGGCTAGAGGTAGATGGGCCTTCACCTCATAAGGGTTGTGATGACCCTGCTGGTGGGTCAATCTAGCCTGTCATTCTAGTTTTATTGGGCCTAGGATTAGAGCCATATTTAACTAGTTGTTCATGACCATACACGGTTCTTGGCTTCTGAGGGGGAGCTTTCTTGTACTTAGGAAATGTGGACTTCTCCCCTCACTATTTTTCTACTTTGTTTGAGGGCTCCATCAATGTTTTTACCGGGATTAGACTCATTTTGTGTGGCTTCTTGATCCAAGCTATGGTGGTTTTTATCACATGCCTCACCTGGAAGTCTATGTCATCATTTGCATCCTTGTCCACCTCTGCGTTCATGATTGGTTGGTCATATACCTTATCTTTTGTGTAAATTTCCTCTAAGACCTCATCTAAATCACACTCCCAAACCTTTGAGGAAATAGGAACCTTTAATACCCCTTTTTCCAAAGCGAGGTTCATTCTACAATAATCTTGGATCCTAACCTCATGATTGTCTATACAATTTATCCAGTGATCCTCCAAGTGTGGCTCATGTATGTAGAATTTTCCAATAATGTGGTTGTAAGTACCTATGGGGTCAAAGCAGGCTCACACTATCTTGTAAAGCTATAAGGGATAGTCATCCCATTCAAAAGCCAAGGATTTGCAAACCTTCATGTCTTGCAGTGTATATGGTCCCAAAGAGATGGGAAAGTCCCAACAGTGCTTCTTCTTATGTTTTATATTTTCATATGCATCTGTGAGCTATCTAGCCATCTCCAGTATAATTATCCAATCGGATGGGTACCTGGGTAGCTTCTTTGGTTGCAGGGTTGACCTAGCTATCCTAATGTATGTTAATGTTCTAAACTAGATAAAATAGGCCCCAATGGCCCTTACCTTAGCAGCAGCTTCTTCTTACATTCTTTTAGCAAAGTCACCTTCAATAGATCGGATGACTATGAATATGAATGTGTCGTTGACTATCCTGTAATCAGGGGAATCCTCTGGCATGTTTTCTCCTTTTACCAGCTGTGAGTATACAAGGTAGGGCCATGCATTTGGATCATTTAGACTTCCCCTCTTGGTGAGGCCAGGATAATTTGCCCATGCAGCTAGTAGATATACCACGTAAGTGCTCATGTAAAACTTGGGATTATGCCTTACTGTAGTCAATTGCTCATCCAAATTGTGACTAATAATAGTGCCCCAGTCGAATCTTTCCTTTCATTCCTGGATCCTTTCTATCAATAGGATCATCCAGTGCTCAATTTGAGTGGATTGTGGTAACCCATACACCCGGCTTATCAGTGTTATAGCTTCCTGGATGTCATCCTTCATATAGCCTCTTCAGAGGTCTATCTTGTCCAATTTGTTCTTAAGAAGTGGCTGCTTGAGGTACTCTTTATTCATCATTGCGTGTATGGCTTGCTCCCTATTGCCAAACCACTTGGTCCCCTTTTCAATATAGAAGTCATAGAACTTGTCTATGTCTTTATGAAGGTGGAAAATGTCCTTAATGACATCCGGCCTAATGTCTAGTACCACCTGATCCTCTAAGTTTACTACCACCCTCTTATATGAATCATAGCGATGAGTTAGGGTGATGATCAATTTTGAAGATGAAACAATGAATGGGTGTGTGGCTACATTCACTAGCTTGGATAGGACTAATGCGGTGCAATCATCAGATCCATTTGCTAGCTGGGAGCACTGATTCAATAATTCATTCCAATCTACATTCCCAATATTGGTATCTGTTATCTCATTATGCTTGTTTCCCACCTTTGAACTAGGGGGATTCCCCTTGTATTGATACTTCATTGGGGAGGTTATCTTTGGTTCAGTCATTCCTGCAAGAAAAGATGAATGTCAGTAGCTTATTGAACAGGAAAAAATAATTTAAACTAGGAAAGCAAGAAAAGAGAGTTGTATAAACATCTAAGTGTAAGTTTTCTCACTTTCAGGCCTTTCGTGGTTTCAGACACCAAAAACTAGTTCAGAGGCCCAAATTTCCAAAAGTGCAAAAAAAATTTATTGTAAGGACAAAGGCCGTTGGACCTTTCGGGCTCCAAAACTAAGAGGTGTTTTCTTACAGACACTGAAAGTATGAAAACTATGAGGAACTCTAAAAGTTTGAACGAAGGTTTTGGGAACTTCGCCTTCGGCCTTTTTAGACCTTTCAGATGTCTGAAAGGCTGAAACATCCAAAACAACACTTAGCAAGATTTGAAGATCCATTTTTGGCCTTTCAAAGGCCGAAAACCTGCGGCAAGGGCCGCGACCGATGAAACAACAAAAACCTAGGCCTAAGACAAAAGACACTAGGAAATGCTAGGTCTGACAGGGAGGGACATCCATGTTGAACCACAAAGGAACAAAGGCCTGATGAGACAAAGAAACAAAATTCCCTAGGCTAGATAGGCACTAGGCTCGAAAAAACAAACCTTAGACCTAGACCAGAAAATATGAAGTGAAGGTAAGCAAGAAGAACCTACCTCGAATGAACTAGGAGTGAGAGGACAACTAGGTGGCTCAAAAGCTAAAGCGGTTGACGAGGAGGATCAAATTAAATCACGGTCAGAAGCAAAGAAATGACAAGTGATTTAAAAAATGAAGGCCTCTTCTATTTATAACCCGCAGGCTGACGTTAGTGGCTTCGGCCCTTTCAGACTCCGGAAGGCTGAAAATATCAAAGGAGAAAGAAGTCTTTGGCCTTTCAGTGTTTTCAATGTCTAAAAACACTAAAAGGGCTGGGTCTTTGGCCTTTAAGCCATTTTGGCATTTTAGAGTACCTAGGTCCTCCGAAAGGCTGAAAGGGCTGAAAGGCCAAAAAAGGCTTCTTCCTTCCTCTAACTTGGTTTCAACAAATTTCTTCGATGGCTGACTGGATCTCTACGAGGGGCAGACATGACAAAGGAAAAAAAGACAAATAGGGGGGTCCCCATGGTCAGAGGACCAAAAATGGGGTGTGTTGTGGACCCACAATAGTTAGAATTTTCTTTTCATGAGGAAACATATAAATGTGAAATTGAAGCATTGGGACGGCTCAATTCATGCTTTGTATGTAAAATAGATGGGCATCACATAAAGAACTAACCTAAAAATTCCTAAACCCAAAAAAGCCAACACTAACATCTAGTCCATTATTGTGGAGGCTGAGACCCTAGTGCCCACAGAGGGAGGTGCTCATACAGATAAAAAGGTAAATGCCAAGTTTGACAGTAAGTCACATAATATCCCTATGTTGTCTGGCCAAAAATATTAGTGGTTTAGCTGGGCTTTATGATGAAGGGATGAATATTACTATGATAAGGGCTAAGGATAAAAATGGGTCAATTTGCAAAAATAATAATAACGATGTTCAGGTAAAATAGGACAATGCTAAAGACTCACAAATTGAGCTAGTTAGAAGGTAAAATATCCAAGCGCTTGTGTTGGATAAACTAAAAGAATTAAATAAAGTCAAGAAAAGGATAGTGAAAAACACTTTCTTGAGCCTTGTATATTGTAATGAATTACTAGAACCTAATGGGGTAGGTACTTAAACCAAAAATATTGAAGTGGATAAGAGTAAAATTGATGAAAGTAGAGTTATTTAGAAGGAAAGCAATGAGATGGCCACCTTAAACCCAAGGGGAAACTATTTGGAAATATATGTTTATCTTTTGTAATCAATGTCAAATATTATGGTCTGGAGGTATTTGAAAATGATATTTTTTGGTATATCTACTGGTTTGATGGTGTCCAATGGAAGAAAGTTGATGAAGAAGAAGATTTGTATGGGGAACTAGTTTATGATACAGAACATGGTATATCTATTGGTTTGGTGGTGTTAAGAAGAAAGAAATTGATGAAGAAGAAGAGTTGTATGTAGAACTTATTTATGCTATCAAATAGTGGAAGATAGGCATGTATTATGTGATCATGAGAAGTGCTATAGAAACATGGAAGATAGGTATGCATTCTATGGATACACGAGAATGGTGTGTATCAGTGCTAGAGTTATATATTCTTATGCTTGAAATTTTGTATTCTCTGAATAACAATTTTATTAGTACTTTAGTGTTATATTGCTAAGTTGGAAAGTCTGTATGGTTCAGATGAGAGTAGACCAGTAACATACATATAGTTAGACCAATGGGAAAGTTTTGAACATCATTGGGCCATCAGGACTCCTTATTCTCATCCTCTTTGAAATATTCAATTTGATTCTTTAGATTCTACGATTCCTAGAAAGGTAATAATGTTTGTAGGTTCACAGGTTGAAAGAGCATCAAAAACAAGGCATGGAGAGGAGAAACACACAGAGGAGCTCTACTGATCACATTAATCAGATAAAGATCAGATGCCAAAAAGGCTTACACAATGCCTCTATTTACATAGGTCTGAGAATACTCTAGAATTCTCCAGTCATACACTCTAAGGACATATTCTTTGGTTTAGAATTTAATGGTTCAATGGAAGTGATATCTAATTATCAGATGTGTATACAATTACACATGAAAGTTGCTTAGTTGTGTTTTTTTAGAAGGTTTCTACTTTGGAAATTAAGGATGAAGTTGTGAAGATGTGGTTCATATTGTATTCTATTTTTGACTTGGTTTCCATGTTCTTTGGTGATCTTGAAATAATTCCTAGGGATCTAGAAAAAATATTACCAAGTGATGCAGTTATGATCATCTTGAGGTCTTATCTGGATATGTATTGTCATGGATTTTGAATTGGTTAGCTAAAAAGTGACATGGACTCTAAAATAGCATAAGTAACATGGATTTTGATGTGGCATGTAGATATCGCCATAGTGTGTGGACATCCTGATACAACTGACAAGTGGTATGGTTCTCTGGTTCATGGTCCCTTTTTTTACTGGGATGGATCTTGCTTTCATATTTAGGTATAGGTCTTATATTTAATTTTGATCTCTTATCCATATGGGTTCATTATTATTTTGACCTACGTATTTAATATTTATCTCTCATCCGAATAGGTCCTTGGTCTAAATGCTCTTGGCATAGGATGTTATTATAATTTGTTGATGGTTTGACTGACTTGTAATTTATTTTGGGCCTGGTCGATGTTGTTGTAATATCCAATGACCTATTTTGTATATAAGTGCATTTTGAGTGTTGGAAAAAAGTAAGAGTGAAGGGTGAGAGAAAGAAAATATCTATACAAGAAGAGTTATAGAAGAGGAGAATTTATATAGAGATCAAGTGTTGCTGAGATTGACAAAGTTGTGCAGGACAACTGCATTATGAGGAGAATATATCTTTATCTATTATGGAGAGATGTATCTACCTTGTTACAAGGGTAGTGACTCTCAGGTGTACAAGTCCATTTCTATATCTTGATAATTAGGTAGTGAAACCCAACTTGTAAGTTTGAAGCAGTGAGCTCCTTTCTATCTTTAAGAAGCTTAACCATTTGAGGCAGATTTGGGATGGCACAAAACTTACACTTTCAGGCCCCAGTATTTGATTGCACAAATTTTTTCTATTGTCCAAGGAAAAGATGGATGCATATTTGGAAATTTTGTAGAATTATATTTAGGATGTCATTTAAATTGATTTTTATCTGTTGCACAAATTGGAAAAACTTTGACTGTTGAAGAATATAAATAAAAAGAAGCCAATGTGAAAGAAAGAGAAACACTTGTTAGCAATATATGTGACACAACATTTGTAAATTTAAAAGGTATTAAATGAGCTAAATATATTTGGGATAAGTTGGTTTTAGTGTATGATGGATATTCAAAGACAATCAAGCAATATTGATGAATCTAAAGTAGAAGTATGAGGTCTTAAGAAAGGAAGAAGATGAGAGTGTTGAAAGCTTCATATACAAAGTCACAAAAGTTGTTGATGGAATCAAAGTTATTGGAGGATATATAGAGGAAATAGATGTTATAATAAAGATCATATTTATTCTTCCAAAGGATTTCATACCAATGGCATGTTTATTAAGAGAGAGAAATAATCCAAGCCAGTATTCAATTGATCAAGTTATTGACTCACTTTTTTCATTTGAGATTGCATAAGTTGAAAGGGAAAAGAGAGAGACAACATTTAAATTTGTTGGAGAACTTAACTAGGGACATGAAAGATGCCAAAGGAAGTTGAAGCTTTTCTTACAAGAAGGTTCAAGGGAGGGACACGGAAATACAAAGGTAAGTTACATCTTAAGTGCTTTAAGTGTGGAAGAATAGGATATTTTGTCAATGACTATAAGTATAAATAATTTATAGTGAATCTAAAGATGATGCTAAAAAATTAATTCTAGAAGAAGTGTATTTAGGAAAACAATTGGTAAAAAGAGTCTATGTTCCATGAAGGAACACTCCTTTGAAGATGAAGATACTAGTGGAACTATTAAGGATTCTTTATCTCTAGCTATCTCACAAAGGAAAGAGGTAAAAGAGGTGAAATTGCATTCCATGATAGATTTGTTGTAGGGACATGGATTATAGCTTTTGGATGTTTAAATCATATGCCAGGAGACAAGAAAAGACTTATAAAGTTGGAAACGTATGATGGAGGAAAAATCAGATTTGTAGGAGAAGAAAGTGCACAAATAAAAGGCATATGAATCATTTCAATTGATGGTAAGCAAATACTGATGATGTTTACTATGTTGAGGGGTTGAAAAATAATCTATTAAGTGTTAGTCAACTATGTAAGAAAGTTAATGAATTGTTATTCAAGAATGATGGGTGTGTTATTAAAACCAAGAAGACTGGTAAAACAATTGTAGAAGGTTTTAGGACTGCTAGTAACATCTATTATATTGAAGAAAAAAGTGTTAGCCTATGCTTTCTAAATCAATGTAATTAAATTTTGTTATGTTACAAAAAACATTAGGACATGTAAAATTTGATAACATAATAAAGATCAACAAAAATAAAGTTGTAAGAGATTTGCCAAAATTATCAAACCTACTAATATTGTTTGTAGATAATGTCAAATTGGAAAGCAGACAAGGAGGTTTAAAAAAACTGAATATTATTTTAACAGATCATTGGAACTAATCCACATTGATATTTGTGAACTGACAAGAATACAAGGAATGAATGGAGAAAGGTACTTTATGTTATTAATATATGATTACTCTAGGATAACCAGGGTTACATTTTTGAGGGAAAAATATGAAGCATTTAGAAGATTTAAAACCTTTAAATGAATGGTAGAAAATTAAATGGGTTGTAAGATTAAATGCTTAAGACCTGATAGAGGTGGAGAATTTACATCAAAGGAATTTAATGGTTTTTTTGATATAAATTGAATAAGAAGATAGTTAGCTACTTTGAGAACTCCTCGATAGAATGTGTTAGTTGAAAGGAAGAATATCACTATTGTTGAAATGGATAGAACTATGTTTAAAGATGCTAATCTGGCCAATGTTTATTGGAAGGATGCAATGCATACTGTCATATATCTTCTTAACAAGGTGTAGATTAATCAAGAATTGAATAGATGTAAGGTTTTCTCCTTCACTAAGAATGTATTGATTGATTGATGTAAATTGGAATGAATAAATGGGGAAAATAAGATGCAATAGTGATAATCTATGTATATATATAACAAATAGACTAAAGACACCCTATGAACTTTGGTACGGAAGACCACCTACTATGATATACTTCAATATTTTTGGAAGAAAGTGTTACATTAGGAGAGATGAAGATGGATCAAGAAAAATTGATACAAGAGCAGATGAAGGAATTTTATTAGGCTATGTAATAGATATAAAAGCCTACAAATGCTTCAATAATAGGCTAAACTAGATTGTTGAAAGTACAAATGAAAAGGTATGTGGGGACTAGAGTCATCTTACTCTAGTATCATAAAGTGATTTTGAGTTGACTCCTATTTTAAAATAAAAAGATGTTTCATAAGAACAAAAAGAAGAAAAATCTATTGAAGAAATAGAACCAAAGGTTATTGTGAAGACACCTACTAAGTATGTTTAGAGGAGTCATTCAGAATATAAGATAATTGGTGATAAAGATAAAGGTGTTAAAAATAGGAGAAGGATTGTTGGATCAAAAGAATAGGCAAACTAATACTTTATATCTATAATTTAACCCAAGAAATATGGAGAAGAAAGAAAAAAAGAGAGATGGATCAAAGCAATGGAAGAGGAGCTAAGTCAAATACATAAAAATGAAACTTGGGAAATTGTACCTAGACCAGAAGATAAAAAAATAATAGGAACCAAGTGGGTATTAAGAAACAAGTTAAATAAAAAAGGACAAGTTACAAGAAACAAGGCTAGATTGGCATGTAAAGGCTATTCACAAGTTGGAGGGATTGATTTTGAATAAATCTTTGTTCTAGTAACTAGGATGGAAACTATAAGAATGTTTATTACTTTTGTCACCTGTAAGAATTTCAAGGTGTATCAAATGGATGTAAAATCAGCCTTTTTGATTGGATAACTTGAGGAAGATGTCTATATAAAGAAACTGGAAGGTTTTAAGCTCTTTGAAAAACCAGATGTGGTATGACGATTGGAGAAGTTGCTTTATGGATTGAATAAATATGCAAGATTGGATAAATATGTATGCAAGATTGGATAAATATCTGATGCAACAAAAATTCAAGGAACTATTGATAGTTATCCCTATTTCAAAATAAAAGGTGACATATTATTGATAGTTGAAGTATATGTTGATGACATCATATTTGGAGGAGAGGATGAAATGTGCAATGCGTTTATTGCATAAATGCAAAAATAATTTGAAATGTGAATGATTGGTGAGTTGAGATTCTTTCTTGGGTTACAAGTTAGTCAGAATGATGATGGAATCTTTATTTATTAGAAACAAATATGTTTGGCTGCCAAATTTTAGGATAAACCAAAAGCTACTAATGAGCAAGATGTGAAAAGGATCTTTATATATTTGAAGGGAATAGAGAACTATGGATTATGGTACAAAAGAGAAGGAAACTTTAGATTGAAAGCATTGATGACATGAAAATAACAAGTGGTGGCACATTCTTCTTAGGAGAGAGATTGGTTTCATGGTTTAGTAAGAAACAAGATTTAGTATCTTTATCTACTATAGAGGAAGAATATATTGTAGTAACATCCTTCTATACTCAGGTATTGTGGATGAGATAGACACTTAGAGACATAAAAGTGACATTTTATGAATTCATTCCTATTATGTGTGATAATGCAAGAGAAATCAATATTTCCAAAAATTTGGTTATGCATTCAAGAGTAATGCATATATCAATCATATACCATTTTCTAAGAGAAAAAGTTTCTGAAAAGGAAGTGAGATTAGAGTACATTTCTATAAAGGAACAAATTGTAGATATGTTTACTAAAGCCTTGGAAAACAATACTTTTAAGTTTCTTCGGGAGAAGCTTTGGGTTATTACCCCTCATTCTTCTAACTAAGCACATATGAATTATGCATTTGTTTGAAAAGTGTTTTTTGGTTTTTTTGGACTGATGCTTATGGCTATCTTAGGGGTAGCAGTGGTAGGTATGATTTTGACCTTTTTATTTGATGCAAAAGGGAAAGAAAGATAAGCAATTTTTTTTATTTTTTTTGATAGTTCTATTAGGGGGAGTTGAAACATTTTTTGTGGTTATTTTTTGTCAATGAAAATGGGGGAGATTGTTGGAAATATATGTTTATCTATTATCATTGATTTCAAACATTGTGGTCCAGAGGTATTTGGTGATGATATGTTTTGGTATATCTACTTGTTTAGTGGTGTCCAAAAGAAGGAAGTTGATGACAAAGAAGAGTTGTATGTAGAACTTATTTATGCTACAAAACATGGTATATCTACTAGTCCAATGGTATCTAAAAGAAATGAGTTGATGATGAAGAAACATTGTATGTTGAACTTATTTATGCTACAAAAAAGTAGAAGACAAGTATGCATTCTGTGATCATGAGAAGTACTATAGAATAATGTAAGAAAAGTATGTATTTTATTAGTGCTACAATGATATATTCCTATGTTTAGAAGTTTGTATGGTCCAGATGATAGTTTTATCAGTACTTCAATATTATATTCCTAAATCTAGAACTCTATGTGGTCTGGGTGATAGTAGATCACTAAAAAAGGTATATAGTTAAAGGAAGTTACGTCATCAGTACTCTGTTAGAATGTGAGGTTGATGATATTCTTCTTGTTGTCATTAATGATTGTCATTGATGTCAAAATATTCGATGTATTGATGTGGTTCATTTATCATTTGGTAATCTTTGGTGTATCATTAGTTCGTGTTGGTGTATCTGTAGAAGTATTCATGAAAGGATGTGCTTAAATATTTTTCCTTATCCATGTTTGTGCTAGTCTCATTTATTGTGAAACATGTTGTGGAATGTTTGTTTTGGTTTGGTCTTATCTTGGACATGTTCATTATGCTTCGATTAATGCATTTGTGATTTATAGATCCTATTTGTTGGTACCAAAGATCTTGGAGATTGTGTAGTGTGTTGTTATGTGCAAGGAATGAACATATACTGAGTGAGGTAGTCAAAATTTCATTCCTTACCACTGTGGAAATGTTTCAGTGTGACCTATTTCAAATCAGTTTAGGTTGACTTGGTTGTTGGCATCAAGCAATATAAGAAGAGTGATAATCTTAGTTTTTGATGCGATGCTTGATTATCTGAAGTGAATGCAAATATAAAAAGGGAAGATATGTGTATTTATGTACATGCGAGTTGGTGAAATCAGTAGAAAACTATTATATAATTTCTTTATTTCAGAGTATCTATGATAGTGACTTCAGTCATGGATTCAAGTTTCATTTCTTAAATTCTGGCAGTGAGTCTATTGGTAGTGAGCCTATTTGTATTGGTAGTTAGCCTTCCTTTTCTAGGTAGTTATCCCAATGGAAAGTGAGCCCTTATAAAAATCACCTTAACTAGTGTTACCATAACCAATATTCATTTCACGAGAATTAGTTTCTCCGTGGTTTTTCCCAGTTTGGGTTTCCATGTAAATTCTTTTCTTCATTGTGTTGATAGTTTTGTGCTTTCATTTTTTTACTAGTTATAAGTTTATGATTGGTTTAAATATTTACCAGATTAACATAAGTAAATAAAATTGTTTGTTAATAACTGATTCATCATCCCTATCAGTTATTCGTCTTGTTCAACAATTGGTGTAAGAGCTTGGTTCCTCGGTGTAGAGCTTAACTTCTTTAGGTAGATCTGATGGTGCGCAAAATGAACATCCCCATGTTTCATGGATCTAACTACAGTTCATGGAAAGAGTATATGAAAGGATACATGATCTTGATGAGATAAACTACCTTGAATAATGTGGAGATGAAGTATCTTTCTCCTCCGAATGGCCTTAAAACTCAAGATGAAATCAAAAACCTATGAAGAGAATGAGAAAGAAAGGTATGCAATCTTTAGTGCTTTATCAAAAAATGAGCTAGCTAAGTTTATTTCATTGAAGACTTACTATGAAGTTGGGGATAATTTGAAATAGATTTATGAAGGAAATAATAGATTTAAGTTGTCTAAGAAGATAACAACTAAGTGCCATTATGAGAATATGAGAATGGAAGAAGGTGAAGATATTAGAAGGTATTTTCAGAGGGTTGACAATGCAGTAAATAAAGTCAAGAACCAAGGAGGAAATATAATGGATGGAGATGCTATGGAATTTTTTTATGTCCCTATTGGAAAGCTACAGTGATAAGATCTCAACAATTGAGACAATCTATGATGCGAAGAAGTTTACTGGAGAATAATTGTTTGGCACCCTAACCACATTTGAGATGAGAAAGTTTAGAAAAGAAAAGAGAATATCTAAGACAACATTTAAACCCATAAAGACAAAGGGAGATCTATAAGATGAAGACTTAGATGATATGGAAGTGAACTTTCCAAGAAAGTGGAAGAAAGTTACTAAAAAATACAAAGGTATGTTACCTATTAAGTGTTTTAGATGTGGAAAGATTTGTCATTTGGGTGCTAGGAGTCCGAAGAAAGGTCCTAGACATAAATTTAAAAATTTCAATAAGAAAGGTTACTATGTTAATGAAGATTCTAGCAATTCAGATGATGAGCTAGAAACTAAGGATTGCTTGTTCTATGTTGAAGAAGAAGAAAAAATTGGATTTGATATTTCTAACATTTGACCAAAAATTGATGATAATTTTGAGACTACTTTGTATGTTAGAAGGAACAAGAGTGAATGATTGATTAATAGTGGTTGTTCAAATTATATGACTAGTGATAATAGAAAATTTGTAACACTTGGGAAATATGATGGTGGTCCTGTTAGATTTGGTGATGATAACGAAACATATATTGTTGGTAGAGGTTCTATTACTTTTTTTGGGAAGCATAACATTGACAAGGTTTATTATGTGAAGGGTTTGTATCATAATATTTTGAGTGTTGAACAAATGTGTGGGAATTTATATGATGTTGTGTTCAAGAATGAAGGTTGTGAGATTTAGAAGAGATTGAGAGGAGTGATTGCAGTTGGCAAAAGGATAAGAAGGGACATGTACCAACTTGAAGGAGATACATAAGGATGCTTACTCTCCCAGATTGATGAAAGTTGGCTCTGGCACCAGAGGATGCGCTACATCAATTTTGACAACTTGGTAAGAATAAGTTCATCATGTGCAATAAGAGAATTACCTAGATTGTACAATCCAGACAATGTTATCTCAAAGGATGTCAGGAAGGAAAATAGAGGAGAGAGTCATTCAAGGAAAAATATCATCTTTCTACTAGTTTTTTTGATCTAGTGCACACCAACCTATGTGTCCCTACCAAAATAAGGATTTTTCAAGGTGAGAGGTACTTCATACTTTTCATTGATGATTATTTAAAATTATCTTGGGTTGCATTTCTAAGAGAAAAATCAGAAGCATTTGAGGACTTCAAGATTTTTAAAGCAAGAGTTGAGAATGAATGTGGTAGGAATATTAAATATTTGAGATCTAATATAGGAGGAGAGTTTACATCTAATAAGTTTGAGAATTTTTGTGAGAAATGTGGTATTAAATGACAATTTTTCAGTAGCTAGAACACCATAGGAGAATGGTGTAGTGGAAAAAATGAATCAGATAATACTGGAAGCATCAAGGATAATGATGATGGAAGCAATTTTATCAGAGGTTTACTGGAGAGAAGAAGTCATACAACTATGTATACACTTAACAAATTTCTTTATTGAAAGAAGGATGACAATACATCATATGAGCTATGACATGAAAGTGCAGCTATAGTGAAATATTTCAAGATTTTTAGAAGCAGATGCTACATTTATAAAGATGAGGACAATCTTGGCAATTTTGACAGTAGAATAGATGAAGGTATATTTTGGGGATAATCTACAAAGAGAAAAGCATACTAGTGTTACAATAATAGATTGAATAAGATTTTTGAAAGTGTGAATGTGAAGAAGGTTAATGAAGTCTTTCAGAAAACTGCTAAGAAACACCTTGAATATGAATCTGATACAGAGGACAAAGTAAAAGAAGACAAGGTAGAAGAGAAAGAGACAATGAAGGATCTAAAATATAAAACTAAGGCACTATGGTATTTACAAAGAAATCATTATGAGAGTCAGATTATTAGTGATAATAATAGATGCGTTGATACAAAAATTACAACAACATAATAGAAAGTTTTGTTTTGTTTACTTTCAGAAAATGAGCCTAAGATTGTGGAAGAAGGATGTAATGATCAAAATTGGGTAAGAGATTTGAAAGAATAACTAGATCAAATAGATAAGAATCATACTTGGGAACTTGTTCTTAGACCATTTCACAAGAATGTAATTGGTACTAAATGGGTTTTCCAGAACAAGCTAGATGAAAATGGTAAGGTAATAAAGAATAAGGAAAGGCTAGTATGCAAAGGTTACACTTATATTGAAGACATAGATTTTGATGATAATTATGCCCCTATTTGCTAGATGGAAGCAATCCATATATTTCTTATATTTGTAGTGTTCAGAGATTTCAATTTTTATCAGATGGATGTTAAGTCTACATATATGTAGAATTGAAAGAAGAAGTTTACATTGAACAACCAGGAGGATTTAGATTAGAAAGGAATTCATATTTTGTGTGCAAATTGAAGAAGGCATTGTATGGATTCAAGTAGGAAACCATGGCTTAGTATGGAAGATTGGACAGATACCTGATTGAAAAAGGATTTTAGAAAGGGTTGACAGATAGTAATTTGTATTATAGAATTTATTTAGACTAGATTTTGATTGTTGTGGTTTATGTTGATAACATTATTTTTGGAGGAAAGGATGACTTGTGGAAAAAATTTGTAGAGGAAATACATAAGGAATTTGAAATGTCCGTGATTGGTGAGTTGAATTTTTTTCTTGGGTTGCAGGTAAATTAAAATAGTAAAATAATTTTCATTTCTCAGTCCAAGTATGTCAAGGAATTGTTGAAGTTTTCTTTGGAGAGTTCTAAACTGGTATGTAATCCTATTGTTATCAGATGTAAGTTGACTAAGGAAGATGATTCACTTAAGAATGATGCAAGTACGTAAAGATCAATGATTGGAGGACTATTTTATCTAACTACTACTATACCATATATTATGTATGTAGTATATTTGGAAGCCAGATTTTAATAAGAACCAAATAAATTGCATGTTATAGCAGTGAAGATGATTTTTAGATAATTGAAGGGAACAAAAGAGTTTTGATTATAGTATCCAAAAAGTTAATATTTCACACTGACAACTTATAATGATGCAAAATGGGCCAGTTGTCTCGATAACCAGAGAAGTAGTAGTGGTGAATCTTATATTCTTATCTCCCAGTTAGTTACTTGGTCAAGTAAGAAATGGGATTCTGAAACACTATCAACTATTGAATCAGAATACATTGAAACATCCTCATGTTGTACTCAGGTATTATGAATGAAATAGACTTTGACAGATATTGGTATAAATTTTGATGAGCAAATTTCAATCATGTGTGATATACCAGTGCTATAAATATTTCAAGGAATCCAGTAAAGCATTCCACAATGAAACATATATCTATCGAGTATCATTTATTGAGAGAGAAGGTATTGGAAAAGGAAGTCAATCTTGAGTATGTTCCTACAACAGAGTAGATAGATGATATATTTATAAAAACATTGGGCAAGGATACTTTTGTGTATCTTGGGGGGAAGCTGGGCTTTATACACCTTCCTAGTGTTCAGTAAGTGGACCACTGTATGCATTGGTCTAGTGAATTGCATACTTTATCATTTCTAAATCGATTCTTAGAGAAATCCTCTCAGGGGGAGCATAGTGAGTCAGTAAGAGGGAGTTTAGGGAGATTATTAGAATGTGAGGTTAATGCTATTGATGTCAACATATCTTTTATATA
>MU223915.1:2488902-2517551 GCA_018584345.1 Thuja plicata | reverse complement strand
TCATGAGATTGATTCAAGGATGGTAGCGTAGATGCCAGATACTTAGTGAAAACCTATGTATTGAAAATCCTCTAACAAGGTCACACTTAACAGTGTGTTTGTAACCTTTAACAGGGTTGGCTCCTAAGAGGGCTCACTTTAGAAGAGTGAAAATTTGGGGTACCGGTCCCAATGGTCCCTTAACAGGGTTTCCACATTAAAATCCTTGTGTTATGTGTGTATGGTTTATTAATTTAGTTTTTTACATTCTACATATGCATTTATGGATTGACTGGTATACTCTTCATATTTACTGAGTATCAATAAATACAGTTTACTGCTTATCGGTTATCAAGGAGAAACAGGACAGACAAGGTAAACCGACAGACAGTTATTTGTTTCAAATATTTCAAAGGCATGCATCTTGTTGGGACTTAATAATTTGAGAAGTATTGATTAGTGGATTAAATTGGATAAATTTTTTAGGCCACTGATTCACCCCCCCTCTCAGTTATTACTAACAAAATGAGCTTACAATAGATCTAAAAATCAAGAAGTCTAAGTTGTATGTATGAATAGATCATTTACTATTTCAGTTTAACCATTGATTCAGAAATTCTCTTAACTGAACATGATTTAAAGATCCTTTCTATATTGAGATACATCCCAAAGAGTATCAAAAATTTTAATCATGAAGATAGCATGAGATGCCAGATACAATTTGACAAACTACATTGGGTTTGGTCATAGAGGGTAGCATAGAGATGCCCGATATCAAGTGACAAACTATTCTACTAAATCATCTAACAAGGTCACACCTAAAAACGTGTTTGTAACCTTTAACAGGGTTGGCTCTTCACCGATCTCACTTCAGAAAAGTGAAAATTTTGGGTTGCCGGTCATAAGTGGTTTTCCCTTAACAGGGTTTCCACTTTAAAAATCCATGTGTCAATGTGTTTATGAGTCATTACTTTAGTGTTTTTCATTACACATAGCTAATCTGGATTGATTGGTATACTCTAATTAATTTACTATTTTTCATAAAATGAAAGACTGCTAATCAGTAAACTAAAAGAATAAGGTTTAATGAAGCACCCCGAGCAATAGTTATTTGGTAAATTTATTTGAAGGCATTCATCTTATAGGACTAAGGATAACTAGAGGCTTTATATTGTGGTACTAAGTTTTTGGGTTGATTAATTGGAATATTTTTGAGGCCACTGATTCACCCCCGCTCTCAGTTATTTCTAACAATTGGTATCAGAGTTTGTGTGCTTAGAAAGGGATTTTAACAGATCAAGCAAAAGATCTTAAGATGAACAGACGAGATGTGCCCAAGTTGAATAAAGACAACTTTGCATCATGGCAAAGTAGAATAAGACTCCGCCTATCAGGTATTGGTAATGATGTTACTCAACACCTTGATACTGAATATGTGTTGCCAATAGGACCTCACACTCTTGAGAAATTGAGAGAAATTCATGAGCATAATTGCATGATGATAGAACTTGCCTCATCACTCTCCGATGCTGAGTTTGAAGATGTCAAACCTACACCTCTACAAAGAAAATGTGGGATAAATTGAATCTGGTACATGGAGGAGATGCTAATGTACTAAGAGCCAAGGTAGAAATCCTAAGTGGGAGGTTCGATGACCAAAGGATGAAAGAAGGATAAAATATCACTTAGTATAGCTGCAAAATCAAAGAGGTAGTCAATTCTATCTAAGGAGTTGGAGGTGTACTTGAAGAGGAGACAGTGGTAAGTAAAATCTTAAGAACCTTACTACCTATATATGCTATTAGAGTACCTTCTATACAAGAAATGAGAGTTGTTGCAAACAATACAATTACTCTAGATAGTCTAATTGGTAGACTAATTTCATTTGAGATGAATGATTTCATCTAGATAGAAGCTGCATTCAAATATTCTTTGAAAATAACTAAATCAAGTCATAGACACACTGTTAGAAATGATAGTGAAAGTGATGGTGATGATCAAGATATTGATGAGATTGAAGCACTAATGAAAAGAAGATTGCAGAGAGGGAAAGGTAGATACAAAGGTAAATTACCACTTGTATGTTTCAATTGTAAAGAGGTTGGACACTTTACTACAAGATGTCCTAATAGAAGAAAATGTGATAGAAGTAATTACAGATCATATGAGAAGAAGTTTGATAGAAGTGATAACAAAGATTACCAAAGCAAACAACAATCTAAAAGAAGAGATACCCGAGACTACAAGGACAAAGGAAAAAAAGATTGTTACCTAGCTGAGAATAGAGCTGATGACATTGACACCAAATCTGAAGAAGACATTGAGATGGTATTTGTAGCCACGAAGGATGATTTAGATGATGAAGAAGAAAGGTATCTAGAAAATGCACTCATATCAAAGGTTAGTAAGAATGATGTCTGGATCATAGATAGTGGCTGCACTCACCACATGACCGGTGATAAGAAAAAGTTTGAAAATTTTGAATACTATAATGGTGGTTCAGTGAGAATGGGTAATGACACACCGTGTGCAATTGAAGGTAAAGGAACTATAATGTTGAATAACCTGATCAAATGTGAAAATACTTACTGGGTAAAAGGACTGAATTGTAATATGTTAAGTATTTCACAACTGAATAATATAGGTCATCGGGTAGCATTTGAGAATAAGAAAGCAAAGATATTCAATGAATCAAGAAGGTTGATCAGAACTGGAGAGCAGACAAAAGGTAACATTTTCTATCTTGATGACATTAACACCACTTGTTTGATGGCTAGAAATGAAGACATATGGTTGTGGCACAAGAGATTGTGTCATGTGAATTTAAAAACATGATAAAGATAAACAATAAAAGACAAGTTAGAGGCTTACCAAGCATGTCTAAGCCCGAGCATATCATGTGCAAAAATTATCAAAAAGGTTAGATGACAAAGTCTAGTTTCAAGAGTAAATCCCATACACCTAATGCAATTCTAGAATTAGTCCATACCGATCTATGTGGACCCATGAGGAAAAATAGTTACTATGGAGATAGGTATTTCATTCTCTTTGTTGATGATTATTATATAATGATGATAGTTATGTTCTTAAAAGAAAAATTAGAAGCATTCAAGATGTTTAAATGGTATAAGGCTATGGTAGAAAAACAAAGTGATAAGAAATTGAAATACTTAAGGTCAGATAGAGGAGGAGAATTTATTTTAGATGAGTTCACTAACAACTACAATGGGCATGGAATTAAAAGATAGGTTTTTGCACCAAGAACACCACAGAAAAATGGAATTGCCGAGGGGAGAAACAGATCAATTGTTGACTGTGCAAGAACATTGATGATTGAGAAAAGCATCACTCAAACTTTCTAGAGGGAAGCTTTTAGTACTTTTGTCTACACATTAAATAGAGTACAATTGAAGAAGGACACAAAGAAGACACCCTATGAGCTATGGTATGGTCACACACCCAGTTTAAGTTACTTCAAAAATTTTGGCAGTTAATGTTATGTTTTGAAGGATGATAGAAATGGAAAGATTGACTCCAAAAGTGATAAAGGTATCTTTCTAAGGTATTCAACCAAAAGAAAGGATTATAAATGTATAAACAAGTCATCTAACAAAATCATTGAAAGTGCAAATGTGAAAATAGATGAATTTATAGAAAAGAATAACAAGGAAAGAAAAAAGACCTAGAGGACTAAAACAAGTTTGTTTATACAATCTCAAGAATAATATTTCAGCCTTCAAGAAATTGAAAAGGAATAAGGGTATCCTCATCTCTTCTGATGAGGAGGTTCCTGGTCACAAAAGTATGGAAAATAAGGAGAAGGTGGAGAAAGAAAAGAAAAATACTAATATAAAGATAGAGGAAAAAGAGGTTAGTCTTCAGGATAAGATTAATTCTGAAACTATTGGGAATGCTAAGGAAAGCTTCAACATTGGAGTGGACTAGAAAGATAGCATCCTCTCTTTTGGTAGGTTCATGGCTACAATAGCACAAGATATTATGAAAATGAAGACTAATATCAATGAATAAGCTAAGATTGTGGGTATGATAAAAGTTTCTACCTTCGGGGAAGAGTCTATGGCAACCAACTTGAAGAACTGGACTGAAGCTATTAAAAAAGGTGAAGCCTTTGGGGAGTTGGGCACTAAAGTGATGACCATGGAGAATAATATTAACAACAAAGAGGTGGAATTCAGAAATATTGAGGAGTGTCTTTCTTCTCAGGAAGGTAAAATGGAAAAAATGGATCTGATGGTTAGAAAAATTTGCGACTAGAGCTATAATATTCTGAAAGTGTTTGTTGAGTAATGAAAGAACCTGATGGAGAGATTCGAGGCCAATAGAGGGGAGGAGAGTAAGGACCCCAAAGAGGGGCTGGGCACTGGAATTTGTACTCATTCAAGCATAAAGAATAAAGACATAGAAGACCTCAAGATTTTGGTGGATAATATGGAGCTCCTCACGGACTAGGTGAAACACCTGATGGAGACCAGCTAGCTCCCTGTGCACTCTCTTTTGTTTTCATGCTATCTTTTCCTCTAGCATTGTCTTTTTCTATTTTTTTGGGCTTGTAGGGCCTAGGGCCCCTATTTCTCTTTTGTCCCATTTTTTGGTTGTTTGACTGATCACCTTTGTCTATCTTCTGATCTTCTGTACAAGGTTTTGAGACCTTTCAAATCCTACTTTTACTTAATCAAAATAGTGTGTTTGTAACCTTTAACATGGTTGGCTCTTCACCGAGCTCACTTTAGAGGAGTGAAAATTTTAGGTTACCAGTCCCAAGTGGTTTTTCCCTTAACAATTTTTCCACATTAAAAATCCATGTGTCAATGTATTTATGAGTCATTACTTTAGTGTTTTTCATTACACATAGCTAATTTGGATTGATCAGTATACTCTAAGTAATTGACTATTTTATAGTTAATGAAAGACTACTAATCGATAAACTAAAAGAATAAGGTTTAACATAGCACTCCGAGCAGTAGTTATTTGATAAGTTTATTTGAAGACATTCATCTTATAGGACTGAAGATAACTAGGGGCTTAATATTATGGTACTAATTTTTTGGGTTGATTAATTGGAATATTTTTTAGGCCACTAATTCACCCCCCTTCTCAGTTATTTCTAACAAGAGTATCAATTACAATGACTTTAGTGGTGGATTCAACTTTCATTTATTATATTTTGGAAGTGAGTCTATTTGTATTGGCAGTTAGCCTTTCTTTTTTGGGTAGTTATCCCAATCGATAGTGAGCCAATTATGATATAAGAGCCTCTTGGGATCTTTGCAATCTTGCATCAAACAAAAATTTGTTTTCCAATTTGATTAGTCTGGTGTTTCTGTTTACTGTCGATCTATGGCTATTATTTTGTGTTGGGGTTGCTACAGTGTGTTATTGGCTTCGTGTTGGACCTTATCCTATGATCACACATCATTTGCACTTATTGCACCTGAGATTTTTCAGTTTATTTTTGTAAATGTCTTGTTCTTCATTTTCTTGGCCAGTCATTGTGTTTTCCGATGTTTAGATGGGAATCTTCATACACTATCATGACAACTCTTTGATACATTTGAGGTCAACTTTATTTTATGATCACATCTCTTATTTCTTACATTGGAGGTTCAACCTGATGGTTTTGGGTCCTGACCTATTTGTTGTAACATGTTGTCTCAATTATTGGGAAACGTGAACTTTTCTGGGCTGACCTGATGTTGTGATTTCTTTATAAGATTATGGCCTTGTTCCTAAGGGGTAATAAATCTTTATAAGATTATTCGGCTTTAGTTTGGCTAGGGTTTGTAAGGGTTTTTTATGATTATCAGACCTGTATACTTGGCATGTGAGACTGCATGTTGTAGATTTGTTGTAAATAATTTTTTGATAGTAATAGAAGGATGATCTCTCATTTCTAATCATCTTGGCTTATTATTTCCATTATTTTGTATTAGTTGTAAGGATTAGACTGATTCCTTGAGGTTTCTCCATCCTTGATTGCATCAAGTGGTATCAGAGAAGGGTTTCACAACCTAGGGTTTTCTTGTGGGGTGACAGTTTAAGGGATCTGACCTACAGATACTAAGGATTGTGAAAATGGCTAGGAGAAATGCTAGAGGTGGAGCTAGGAATGCAAATCTAGCGGTCTTAGACTTGTTGAGACAAATTTCTACCAGAATGGAAGCAATAGAGACTGCTTAGAGGAGAGGGAAAAATATAGAAGATGCAAATGATGAAGAAGGAGATGAACAAAATCAGGAACCAACAGTAAAAGGAGAGAACAATGGGGCAAAACTAGAGTTGAATCATGAAGAGGAGAGATTCATTAGAGCCTTGACTAATGTTAATAGGAGACCTCATTTCTGCCGACTTGATTATCATGGAAACCTAGGTGTTGATGAATTGATAGATTGGATCACAAAGATGGAAAATTATTTTGAACAGGAAGGAACTAGTGAAGAGAAGAAGTTAAAGTATGCCTGCACTAAGTTAAAAGGACATGCATCCCTATGGTGGGAATATTTGTAGATAGATCGACAGAGAAGGGGTAAAGACAAGATCAAATCTTGGGATAGGATGGAAAATAAGTTGAAGGCTAAGTTTTTGACTGATGATTATCAAGTAAGTTTGTTTAGAAAGTTTTAGAACTTAAAGAAAAGATACCTAAGTGTTAAAAGTTATACTGAAGAGTTCTACAAGTTGAACATCAAATAGTTTTATATAGATGATGAGGCTGAACAAGTTGCTTAGTATCTTAATGGTTTGAGGATTTCCCTACAAGATGAAATCAACTTATAGCAGATTAGGAGTGTGGAAGAGGTTTATAAGTGGTCCTTGAAGGCTAAAGAGAAGCTAAACATAAGGCATGAGAAAAGACAAAGAGGTAGAGGAGGAAGATTCCAAAGAGGTAGAGTTAGATCTTCTATAGATAAGTGAAAAAGTGAGATAGAAGTTAAGGAAAAATATCATTATAGGAGGAATGAAAAGAGTTCCTACTAGAATGAATGACAAGGTAGTGGTGAAAGGAGGAAGTTCAGTGGAATTTGTTTCAAATGTGATGAAGCAGAACATAGATCCTCTGAATACAAGCAAGGTAACTATGAAAAGAAGGCAGAAGGCAGTAGGAGAACATAATTTTATGACGAAGATTCAATTGGTTCAGTGAAAAATAATTAAGAAGAGGAAGGTGAAACCTTGATGAATAGGAGAATCCTATACCATAGAGAACAAGAGAAGGAGTCTATACAAAGGAAGAATTTGTTTAGAACTAGATGTAAGGTACAAAACAAGGTGTGTAATGTTTTCATAGACAGTGGTAGTTTTGATAATCTTTCTTCAAAGGAGTTGGTTGATAAATTTAAGTTACAAAGGATGGAACATCCTAAACCCTATCAGATTGCATAGATACAAGATGAACACAATGTATTGGTAAGTGAACAATGCCTAGTTAAATTCAAGATTGGGAAGTATTATGATGAGGTTTTGTGTGATATTATGCCTATGGATGTGTGTCATATCTTGTTGGGTAGACCATGGTAGTATGATAGACAAGCTATGCATGATGGTAGAAGGAATTTTTACACTATTGTTGCTAATGGGATGAAACAAAATTTATTATCTTTAAAGGAACCTCTTAAGAGTGAAGTATGTACTAGTACAAGAATTTATCTAGTGGATGGTAGGAAGTTTTTGGATGGCATGAAGCATAATAATGTGTGTTTTCAATTAGTACCTAAGGATTCTAAGAAGAATATCTTGGTATAAGAACAACCTAAAGAAATAATTGTGTTGTTGAATGAGTATGATGACATCATATCTGATAATGTACCTGATGGATTACCACCGGTTAGAAGTAATAGTCATTGCATAGATTTGATACCAAGGGCTAGTTTTCCTAATAAAGGAGCATATAGGATGACACCAATAGAGAATGAAGAAATCAATAGGAAAGTGCAATATTTCTTGTTGAGTGGGTTGATCAGAAAAATTTTGAGTCCTTATGAAGTGCTTACAGTGTTAGCACCTAAGAAAGATGGACAATGGAGGATATGTACTGATTCAAGAGCTATCAACCAGATTATAATTAATTATTGATTTCTTTTTCCAAGGATGGATGGATTGATGAATTTTTTGAGTGGGGATAAGTATTTCACCATGATAAACTTGAAGAATGTATACCATCAGAGAATGTCATGAGTGAATATTCCATTTAAGACAAATGAAAGATTGTATGGGTGATTGGTAATGCCTTTTGGATTGTCTAATGCACCTAGTACTTTCATGAGGCTAATGAATGAAGTCTTGAAGAGATTCTTGGGTAAGTTTTTCATTGTGTATTTTGATGATATTTTGATTTTCAGTAAGAGCCAAGAGGAACATTTGATGCATGTTAAACAAGTATTGCAGAGTTTAAGAGAAGAGAAGTTGCTAATAAACATTGAGAAGTGTACTTTCATGAAAGAGGGGTTAAAATACTTAGGAGTTGTAATATTGTTTGAAGGATTGAAGATGGATCCTAAGAAAGTGAAACCCATTTTTGAGTGGCCTACACTAGGGAATGTTGGAGATGTAAGATCATGTCATGGGTTGGTTAATTTCTATCAGAAGTTCATTAGGAACTTTAGTTCAATTTGTGGAGCAATGAGTGATGGACAAAAAGAGTACTTACATTATTGAAGCAAAAGGTGACAGAACAACTAGTATTAGCTTTACCTAATTTTAATAAGGTATTGCAAGTAGACTGTGATGCTAGTGGAAATGCAATTAGAGTTGTCTTGAATCAAGAAGGGAGACATGCTGCTTATTTCAGTGAGACATTGATGTTAGGAATAATACAACTGAGAGGGGGGGTGGTGAATTAGTTGAATTCCAAATGATTAAACTTTAAACCTTAAACCAATTACTTAATGCAAATTTGAACACTTCAAGAACAACACCATAACACAAGTATTTTGTTTTTGAGGAACCCCTATCAAGGGAAAAAACCTGGTGGGTATGGAACCCACAAAATAATGCACTATAAATATTGTATCCCTATTAGGATATCTAGCCATGTTAGGAGCTCATTATTACATCCAGTACAAGTCCATTTTAAAGGACAAAACCTGTTAGGAATCTTTTCAACCTTGTTAGGAGTTGAATGAAATGATGAGCTCACTGCCCAAAGTGAAGGTTAAATCCACCTTCTAGAATCACTATCCAAAGAGAAGTATAAAGGTATACTTTTAATAGTGAATAAACTAATAGAAACTTTCTTTTCTTATACAATTCCAACGAAGGGAATTACAAATATAATCATTGCTCTACATCCAACAAAATTTGCATCCACATGCTCACAACATCCAATCCATGTCTTTACATATCAAGACACTTATTTCCTTTATACAAGTTACAATAAACAATTAGGTCGACCTGTTAAGACTTCCCCAATGCATAAATAATTACATAGACCCTTACTAAGATACACATGGTACCTTACACAAGTAATTATCAAATATAAATAATCAATTACATGCCAAGATCCATATTTCATGCTCCCCAATCATTAAGCACATTACATATTTATAGTCAGCCGCAAATAGGTCTTCGCTAGTCTACACACCTCAGCTGACCCAGGGTCATGACCCACGCTCCCATCCAAGTTATCCAAAAAAAACTCAAAGACCATCTTTTTCATGATCCTCTATTACTGCACTGTAACCAGTCTTCACCAAAATAGCTATAAATCATGCATATTGATGAACTACAACTGATTATATGTTTGAAGTCAGTTGTTGGTATTCAACCGAGTTGCAGAAGTCATGATAAACATTATCAATTAGTGAGTTTTCATTGATATCAACTTATTTGAGTATTATTATGGTTGAAAAAATTTGTTATGAATTCAAGATCTGGAATAAAAGATGTTTATGTGGTCAGTAAATGAAGAGTTCTGTATACACCAAGTGACAATGTAAATCGAGTGAAATGCAGTTATACCGAGCAATAGTATTAACCGAGAAAGGGTTTGCTGACACAACTATTGATAAAGCAATTCAATTATAATCGAGGCCAACTTGGATGCCTAGCTGGCAATTAATGATTTTGAGGTAAAAGATAATTTTTTTTATTTGATCAAATGATTATTAAATTTTGATGAAGATAGGACGATAGAGATTGAAACGTGTTTTTAACACAACTGCCAAAGATGATTTGAGCGGGAAAATGAATGATGGAGATTAAGCGACAAGATTTGAAGGATGAAAACTAAATGATACATGATGTCTATATAAGAGACAAGAGATTAGTATGTGAATCATGTTGACAAATGCTGAAGCACACATGCAAATTTATGCATGATTGATCAAACTGGTTAAAGACAGAACCAAGTGTATTTCTACAAACATCGTCGAGAAAATAGAGGAAAGAACGTTACTGAGAAGAACAAAGATGAAGTAAGAGATGAACTAAAGTGAACAAATTGATCACATGTATTATGTACTTAGAATATATCTAAATATCTGCAAATCATAGTTGTATTTGAATAAGATCATTATTGTATCAATTTAAGCATTGTTACAGATAAATATCTTAACTGAGTAGGCTAGTGAGCCCTTATTATGATATTAAGAGAATGTTGATTATTTTCTTGTTGACCCCATAGTGAATGCATGGTCAAGAGAGAACTGTTAGTGTTAAATCCTCTAACAAGGTCACATTTAACTGTGTGCACTGTAACCTTTAACAGGGTTGGCTCTTCACCGAGCTCACTTCAGAAGAGTGAAAATATTTTGGGTTACCAATCCTAGGTTTTTTTTCCCTTAGCAATGTTTCCACATTAAAAATCTATGTGTCAATGTGCATGAATGTTGTGGATTGTTATTTTACATTACACTTTATTTTATTGACCTAGATCGGTAATCATTGTATTAATTTATTGGCATTTTGTAAACACTATTGATGAAAGTTTAGGTTTACAGAATACATTTTCACCGAGTTGAAATATATGATTGAATTTGTTTTGATATACATTTGGAGAAATTTGGGACTGTAGGATAATTAGTGAGGAAATTGATTCTAACTGATTCACCCCCTCTCATTTATTCTAACACATATGTCAACATAAGATCCAACAACTTTAGAATTAAGGTATACACTCATCCCTCAACAAAGATCCATGCTCGCATACTCTTATATGTTGTACACTATTTGTACATATCTGTTAATCTCGCATGTACCTATGATAACCATTCTTCCTAAAAATTCTAATGCATCCAAATGAAACATATCTTGACATATGTGAAAATCCATCAATCCAAAAGTAGCCTTCTAATACAAATTTCTCAATATCCTCTTCACATCTCCCCCTAAAATATTAGGGATTTTTTACTTGTATCTCTCTGCCTTTGACATCAATGGAAAAGAGTGCCAAATATCTTTTCCTTCTCTACACATCTCACGTCTGCAAGGCGTATCCTTTTCAAATCTTAATACTTGCAACAAACTAGGTTCTTGATCACCCAAATATATTATGTTGTGTTCTTGTGATCACTCTCACTGAGGATTTGATCCAAACACCAATTCCAAAGAATAATATATCTCTAATAAATGTTGGGATGATGCATTTCTGCATCATTTAATTCAAACAAGAAGGGGTTCTCACCCCAAGCATACCTCTGAGATACTAAAAATAATCTTTTGACAAAGTTTTAGAGAATATATCTTCTATTCGGTCATTTGTGTGGATGTACTCCAAGTTGACTTCCTTTTCTGCAACCTTGTCTCTCAGAAAGTGATACTTAATTGAAATATGTTTATTCTTTGAATGCATAACAAGATTCTTTGATAGTTTCAATGTTCTTTTATTATCATAATGTATGACCACTGGTTCTTCAACATCTATTTCATCTAAACAATCTGTGTGCAATTTATAGTAGTGGCTACATATTCTGATTCAACAGTAGATTGAGCTATACCATCCTTCTTTTTACTTAACCATGAAACCAACCTTTTTCCAAGGAAAAATGCTCCACCACTGGTTATTTTTATGTTATCAACACTTCTTTCCCAATCAACATTAGTATAAGCATGTAATGTGAAATCATTAGAATTTTCATACCATAAACCTTATTCTAGTGTCCCTTTAAAATATATGAATATCCTTTTAATTGCAACAAGGTGAGTCTTCTTAGGACTATCTTGAAATCTCATAACAATTCCAACTGCACTAGCTATGTCTAGTATAGTGTGAGTTAAATACTACAAACCTCCAATGATGGATCTATATTTAGTATGAAAAACACTTTGAGATTCATTAGTAGTAGTAAGATTGCATCCGGTAAGCATGGGTGTTCCAACAGGTTTACAATCTTCCATTCCAAACTTCTTTAGAAATTTTTTAAGATACTTGGTTTGAGAGACAAAAATACCATGTTTACTTTGAGTAATTTTCAAACCAAGGAAGAACTTCATTTAACCAATCATAGACATTTCAAATTCATTTTTCATTTCCTAAGAGAATTTTTTACTCATTTCATAATTACCCCCAAATATTATACCATCCATCAACAATCAAGATTCCATCTTCACAAGTTCTCAAATATAGATTACTATCTGCACTACCCCTTCTGAAACTAAGATGTAATATATACCTATCTAACGCAGCATACCAAGCTCTAAGAGCTTGTTTCAAATGATACAATGCCTTCTTCAATCTACAAGCCATGTCTTCATCCTTTGTCAAAGAAAAACCATCAGGTTGTTCAATGTAGACCTCTTCCTCTAGATCATAATTCAGAAATGTAGACTTCACATCCATCTAATATACTATAAGGTCTTTATGCACTGCAAAAGAAAGGAACAATATTACTGCCTCTAACCTCTCAACAGGTGAAATTTTTTCCTCAAAGTCTATACCTTCTTTTTGTGCATAGCCCTTGTATACTAGTCTAGCCTTATTTCTTACAACCATGCCATATTCATTCATTTTATTTCTGAAAACCCATTTAGTTCCAATTACATTTTTTTTCCTTGGGCCTGGGAATCAATTCCCAAGTGTTGTTTTTCTCTATTGATCTAATTCATCCTGCATTTCCTTAATCCAATATTCATCCTTACATGCCTGATCAATAGTCTTAGGTTTTACTTGCAAAATCAAACAAATCTCATTTCAAACTTTAGACCTTGTCATCATGCCCTTATTAACATCGCCAATAATCTAATTTTCTGGATGGTTCATCTGAAAATACCTTGGTTTCTTTGGTGCTTCAATATGCTCATCCAAACATGTTTGAATATCAATATTTTGTTATGTCTCTTGACTTTCAATCATCTTCTCATTCTTTAAAATCTCACTCTAAAACCTCTCATCAATTTTCACATTAGCACTTTCAATCATTTTTCTCAACCTCAGATTGAAAAATTTATAAGCCTCACTTCTAGTAGAATAGACAAGGAAAATTCCTTCATCACTTCTAGCATCAAACTTTCTAATTTGATCATCTCTTTTGATATAAAACTTGCTACCAAATATTATGAAGCATTTTACAGTACAAGCATAACCAAACCAAAGTTCATAGGGTGTCTTATCCATACCTTATTTGATATGAATTATGTTCAAAGTGTAGACAAAAATATTGACTTCCTCTTTCCAATGCATTTGAGATAGATTACCTTCTAGCAACATTTTCTTGGCCGCATCCAGTATAGTTCTATTTCTTCTTTCTGCTATCCCATTATGTTGAGTTGTCCTAGGAGAAGAAGTCTATCTATATATCCCATGCTTTTCGCATTAAGCTTAAACACTTTATCTTAAGACTTGATTCATTCCCAACTATTTCTTTGAAAATCTTGAACTTATCAAATGCTTCAAATTTTTTTTTAGGAAATGCAACCCACATCATCCTAGAATAGTCATCAACAAAAAGTATGAAGTACCTTTCACCATAGTAAGATCTAGTCCTTGTAGGACCACAAAGATTTGTATGCACCAGATCCAACTTGCCTCTTTCTGAAATTTTTTTTCTCTAAAATCTGCTCTTAGTTTGTTTTCCCATCACACACTCTCTACACATAGTGTTAGAAGGCTTCACAATTTTTGGCAAATCTCTGACTGCGTCAGTGTTATTGACCCTCACAATATTATTAAATTTTATGTGACAAAACTTTTTGTGTGATAACCAACTGTCATCTATATTTGCAACAAAAGTGGTTGTCTTTGTAGTGTTCAACTCAAACACATTACCTCTTGAAATAATACCTGATGCTATCAAGTTTCTAGAATAACCTCTGATAGTACATTTTCCATTTATGAACTGCAAGTGATATCCCTTGTCTACAAGATATCCAGCACTCAAAAAGATGTTCTTAAGTCCAACAACAACTAAGACATCACCAATATTAGTTTTCCATCAAGAGAGATTGAACAAATTCCAATGATCAACTTAGGAGTGTTATCACCAAATCTGACTACAACACCATCGTATCTATTCAATTGAACAAATTTATCTTTATCATTATTAATATGATGTGAGCAACTTGTTGGTGCTCAAATCAATAGATTGGATTTCCTATGGACTTTCCAATCCAATGATGAACCCAAGTGACTTGGCCAACTAACAAGGCTTCAACCAAGACAAGGTTGAACCTTCTACAATTCTTGCTCTGCAGAACCAAGGCTTGTAGGCCTATACCTTGACTTCTCTTTCAAGGTTTTTCATAGAAGATGAGACATACTTCAAACTTCTCTCTCTCAGGTATGGGAAGGTACTTGAAAGAATTCAAATAGTAACTAATACAATATAAAACTACATAAACTAAATGCTTTGTGAGATTTGTAAGAGTGCTTTATAAGAATGTATAAATAAATGAATGCTAGAATATCTCAACAACATAGAACAATGAACCAAATGACCATATCCAACAATGAATTAGATAAGTTCCTATATCAACTTGGGCAATAGAGTCAATCCAAATTCAATCCTATGTACAACTTTACAAGATAGGATCAATACTATCAACTATTCGAATGCTTTGGATGTAGAGAAGATTAAGTCTATTTATGTCTTTGTTTGTTCAAATGAATTTAGTTCCTGTGGTTGGGAGACCAGTTGAACAAGAAGTCGGAAACACTAACTTTTCACAAACTCCTTGATGATCAAACAATGATAGAAGACATATAATATCTCTACACAAGCATATCTAAAATATCAATTGAAATTCCTTCAATAATTGCAAAGGACTAACTAAAATGAATTGAACCCTTTTACCACAAGTGAGATAGAAACACTTATCTTTTATTGATTTTGAAAAAATATTACATTTGATTCCATGTTGCAGTTGTGATAAAAACTAGAACAAAAATAATGTATTGTAACTTCTTTCACATGGTCTTGGAATCCCTATTTGTATAGATTCCAAGGGATGCATACAATCTTCTGCTATCTCTTGATAACTAAGACCTAATCCTAAGATCAACAACTAAACATTAGTTACAATAAAGGAATGATTATCATCCTTTGGAAAGAAGTTAATCGGCCAAAAGGAATCAAAATAATGGTCACTAACAAATCACTTGTGATTTGTTAGAGACAATTAAAAATAGAAATAAATTATAAAATCCTTAATATCATGTCTAATATAATAAAAAAAATTCATTAGTCATCATGATACTTCGACCACGTGCTCATCTATATATTTTTGATTTTGATAATGGATATTATTTCTGGTGTGTCAAAGAGCTTTATCAATGAGATCAAAAGTGTTGACATTGTTGACCACCCTCTGGTATCCTTCATTCCCATACATACTACTCAATGAATGTATGCATGTCTTTTTCTTTCTCTTTATTTCATGAAGATCATACTAGCCTATCGACAACTGGATCCATGTTTCACCACCTTCAAAACCCTACATGTGAATGTCGAAGACACATCAATTTAATAGATAAAACCCTCATTAATATAAAATACTTTTAAAACATGAAATAAATAATATATGAAAATCCTTGTTGACGTCGCCATCTAATTTCTCTGCCCTGTCAATCATCGAAGACACGTGGCAACATCGCCTAATGTCTTGAAGAGTAAGTATCATGCATCTTTGCTTATAGGCATCGCACCCACCATTGATGCTTTCCGAGCTTTAATAGATGATCATGTTACTTTAGAGTCTGTGGGTCTGGGAAATGCTTCAACATTGCACATTTACTTAAATTTTAAAGATCTTCATCTATAGCTTTGATTCATTACGCCAACCATCGATACTCATCAAACTTAACCACTAGTTAATCTTCAAACTTCTGCTAACAGTTGATCACCTTTTTATCTTGTTTAAAAAAAACATCATCGATTAGAAGCATATGCTAAATTATGAGTCTTTTAGTTTCTCATCTTTTAATCCTACCTTGTAATCTGATGTGAATCCTTATCACCACACTCAACCAATCAAAATGTTTCCATCTATATCCCTGCTGTCATATTTCATCTAGCCTCGGTGGGTTTGGGACACACGTCATCATCATGCGTTCCCTTAAAGGTTAAATAAATTCATCTCTGGCTTTCAGGGATAGCACTAGCTGTATATCCTATCTCAATCTTAACCATGCATCACCCTTTCTTACAACTTGGACCTGACTGGGACTGAGACACACATCAACATCGTGCATTGCCTTGAAGATTAAAGATCTTCATCTCTGTCTTTGAGGCATTATGCCCACCATCGATCATCATCAAAATGTATCCATAGTTCAAAATTTGTCGTTGCTCATAACCTTAGTGGGGCTGAGACACATGGCAACATTATGCCTCAAAAATTAAACAACGCACATCTCAGCTCTAAGGCATTACACCAACTGTCAATGAAGTTTGAACTAGACGATGCTTTAACTGTTGATGTGCATTCTTCATTACTCATATTTTAGTGGGACCAGGACATGTGGTGATCATTCATGATGCCTTAATGGTTAGATAACATGCATCTTCTAGTTGAGGAAACACGCTGATCATTAGATGAATCTTTACTTTCTCAATGTATTAACCTGCTTTGACCTCAGTCAATCGAGATCAGAGGAAATGTGTTACCTAGACACTTTCCCTTGAAGGTTAAAGGATGTTCATCTTTTTTTTAAGGGATAGCGCTAGCCGTAGATCTTTTCTAAGGTTTAACATCAAATGGATCTGCGCAAGAGTATAAAGTAAACAAAAAGACCACAAAAAGACAAGAAACAACTACATTTATGAATTTAAATATGAATATGCAAGTCGAGAAACATAAGAATAATATTATATGTGAAATAAAAATAGACATAAGAGATAAATACAAGCATAGATAAATATGTAAATATGAAAGTATAAATCACAATAATGAATATAAGGAATACTTCCCTAAACTATTTTCATGCACAAATTTGATTTGCGAATTTGGGTTCCACCAGTGGCTCTTTCTGGGGATGTGCGTTCATACTTGGACACAACAAGATCTTAGTTTTCTCTGGAGAAGTAGACTGAAATAGAAATAAAAGAACAAAATCAAAGCAAATAAAATAAAACTTAATCAAAATGTAGAGCTAGAAATACTTCCTTCTTTAAGAGAAGAATGGTTTTAAATATTGAGCATGAGTTGGGAATTCTTGAATATGACCTTCTATGTCTTGTAACAAATAGCTCTTTTCTCCTAAATTAACAAAAATTATGTAAGGTCCTAGCACAAAGCTTCAAATTTACCATGCTTCCCTTTATCTTGATCTTTGGCATTCCATTTCAACACCCATTCCTTTCCTTAGTTCTCTTATCATGCAAAGTTTTCACTTGCATCTGCTTCTTCACATTATGACTTTGTGCAAATCTTCTAACTTCATCCAATTCTATAAGCTGATACATCCTATTTTCCATCAAATTTATGTCTTCTAGTTGTTCCTCTTTGACAAATTTATATACAGGGATAAAATTGTTCAAAGGTAACCTAGCCTATTTTCCATAGACAAATTCATAAGGAGAAAACCCTGTAGAATTTTTGACTATTACCCTATCTGCCCAAAGTGCCAGAGGTAATTTGGAGTCCCATGCTCTTTTTTATTGCTCAACATTCTCTTTATGATTTTAGTATATTCTTATTACTTGATTATGCCTGACCATTTCCTTGTGGATGGCAAGGGGAAGAGTATGAAAAATTAATACCATAAGTAATACAAAAATAAAAGAACTCCTTGGATCTAAAACTTATGTCATTATCACAAAAAATCTTGAAAGGAACACCAAACCTTGTTAGTATATTCTTAGTTAAGAATTTTATTACCATATTTCTTGTATCTTGTCTAGAGGGTGTGACTTCAACCCACTTAGTAAATTAATTTGTTGCAACTAGAATCCACTTGTGTTGTCCATTGGAGGTATCAACAATTTCACCAATGAAATCTATCCCCCACATTTGGAATGCCTCTTCATTTGACAAAATTCTGAGGGGTAATGTACCATAATACTTTAATCTCCCTGAGAACTTTTGACAAGATTCACACTTTCTAACATATGTATAACTATCCTTAAAAACATGTGGCCAATAATACCCAGCATGTAGTATCTTATGGGTAGTAGTTCTTGCTGAGAAGTGACCACCACATACTCCATCATGTAACTCCTTCAATATTGAATTTTCTTGGTACATATCTAGATAGAATAAAAGGATAGCTAATCTATTCTTTCAATATAAGTCACCTTGTATCAAAACATACCTAGATGCTTGTAAATTTCTTGTCATTTAAACCTTCTCGGCATTTCACGTGCTTAAGGAAATATACTATATCAGTATACCATGGAGAATTTTCAATACTTACTACTGATTTATCAGTGCTCACCTGACTTATTTGAGCCACCTCAAGATTTGATTCAACCATAAGTTTAGCCAGAACCTGTCCTCTGACCAACTTTGTTATTTGGATCTCCTTGTCAAACTCCTAGATCTGATTCACCCATCTGCATCTCCTTCCTATAACCTCTGACCACTTAAATATGTCTTTAATTTTTTCATTTGTCTCATAAGCTATCACTTCAGCTCCCACCAAGTATGGCCTAAAATATTTCACTTCTTTGACAAGGGCATAATCTTGCTTCTCATTTATGTAATAATTTAATTATGCTACTTGAAGAGTTTTACTAAAAAATGCTCTTGGCTTCTCATAGTCCTCATCAATTTTTTGTAACATAACAACAACAATAGTATGATAAGATGCAAAAGAAAATATCTGAAAAGGTTTGGAAAATAAAGTGTCTTAAGGACTAGAGCTTCCTTGATTACTTTCTTATTATTAGAAAATGCCTCTAGGGTTTAATTCACCCATTTAATTTTTGCACCTTTCTTAAGCATCTTAGCAATAGGCTTAATGATCTCTAAAAAGTTTGGGAAAAACCTTCTTACAAAATTTATTTATCAAAAAAAACATTGGATTCTGTTAACATTCTTGGGAATCTGGATTTTATCTATGGCTGCAATTCATTCAGGATCTATTCTTACACCATCCTTTGATACAATGTGCCCAAGTAACTTCCCTTCAGTTACTCCAAAATGACATTTCTTTGGGTTTAGAGATATCCCATATTCCAAAGCTTTATTAAATATCTGCTCCAAATGATTACAATGCTCTTCTACCCTTTTTGAATATCTTGATATATTGCCATGATGAGACCAATTAGACCATCAAAAGCCACATCCATTTCTCTTTGGAAATTTTCTCTTCGATTAGTTAACCCAAAGGGCATCCTTGCATAAATGTAGGTTCCCCAAGGAGTGGTAAAGGTTGTCTTGTATTGCTCTAACCCTTTGACCTTCACTTGGTTGTATCTTGAGAATCCATCCATCATAGACAATAATTCATTCCCATTAACCTTCTTTAAAAGGGCTTCCATATTAGGCAATGCATAGTTATCTTTTAAGGACGATATATTTAAGTTTCTAAATTCAACACACAACCTTATATCTCCATTCTTCTTTCTAACCGGGGCCAAGTTTGATACCCATGTAGAATGTCTCAAAGGCATTATTATTCCTGCATCCCTTAATTTGACAAACTCTTCCCTCATTTTAGGAGCTAGCATTGGATTTATAGGATGTTGTATTTGTCTAAAAGGTTTTGCATCTGGTTTTAGAGGGATTTCATGCTGGAATAAATCTTCTCGGTAAGCCTTAAGATCATCATATGACCATGTAAAGATATGCCTATATTTTCTTAACAAAGTTATCAAATCATCTTTTCTCTTAGGAGTGAGCTTCTTGCCTATGTATAATTCCTTAGGACTGTGATCATTTCCTAAGTTAATATTTTCAAATTCTTCACACTTATTATTTGTCTTACCCATTTTAAGATTTTCTTGCTCATCAAAAACTCCTTCAAGTGCAACCAATCCTTTGAGAATCTTGTTTGTCTTTAACTACACAACTTCCTTTCCAAACAAGGTCTCTTTTCCATCCTAATCTTCTACATATCCATTCCAATCTATTTATTTATCCTCATATTTATCTTCATTCACCAAAAATTTGAGAAGATCTCTGTCATCTTCAAATATTTTCCAATTATGCACATTGTCAGGAATTGATGGTCTATTTTTCATCTCAATCTACACAATCCTATCAAAAGGAACATCAACCTACTTGATGGCTACATTATCCAAGAAGTCTACAAGGGAATTTTCTGATCTTTCTATCTATTTGATTGAAAATGCATCAAAACATTCAATTAAATCCCATACCAAGTTTCTATATTGCTTTAATATAGGATTTTTGGTAATGTATTTATTTCTGACTTGAGAAACAATTAAATGAGTCACCATGAACTGAAAACATCTTAATACCATATGTTTTTTCAATATTTAAACCAAGGATTAGTGCTTCATACTTTGAGATATTATTAGTACATTCAAAATTTAGTAAGAAAGATAAATTTATAATCTTACCACATGGGGATACCAAAGTAATCCCAGCACCATTACCTTCCTTACTACATGCTCCATCAAAAGTCATTTGCAAAAGTTCTTCCTAATTTTTCTAAAAATGCACTCCAATGGGGATATTAATTTTTAGTATTGGTTTAGTAATACTCACCTCAAAATTATCCATGTCCGAATGGAAAAAGTTTATTTTTCCATCCCAATATCTTCATCGATGATATATGGAGATCTTGGCTCCCTATTAATTCTTACTTCCCTGCCATCCACTGGAATAGTAGCATAAGATAGATCTAATTGGATATGACCACCTACTAAATTAGACCACTATCCAAATAAAATAATTTCATAATTAGTAGGCACATATACGACAGTAATATCAGTTTAAATGACATTTTAGGACAAGCAAGAAATTTATATTCCACATATTTCATAATACCAACAATAGGTATAGGTCTATTTTCCATAGCATAACATCTTCCATAAGTTGTATCAACCTTCATTCCAAGGTCCTTCATAACTTCTGAGGGCGTGATGTTAATTGTTGCTCCTGAATCTATCATACAATTCTTAAGAGGTTTATTGTTAACCATTAAAGTGAGATAAAAATGATCAACTTGCATTCCATTTTGAGAAATAGTAGTTCCTAAATAAACCACTGGTGGTTCTTCATTTACTGGTCTCTAATTAGATTCCTCCTTAAAAACATTACCTACATTAGACAACACTTTTATAGTTTCATCTTTGTATTTATATATTTTCATAATTTCAGATAAAGGAATATAAATCTTTACCTGAGACAAAGCATTAGATATAAAAGAACTATTATTGGAAAAAGACTTACTGAACATTTGTTTCTCCTTCAGCTTTGTTAGTTTAGGGGCTTGATGAAGATCTACATGTTGACTTGTCTTTGCAACATCATCTTTGATCCTTTGCGTGTCAGGATGGCTTACCTTCTTCTTTGGTGCTTTGACAGATATTCCAGCAGGCTTTCCTTGATCAACATTTATTGTTCTATTCCTCAATTTGTCATTATTCCTTGCTTCCTTAAGTATTGCAATGATATATTCTTCTTTCTCCTCATTTGTTAACCTCCTAATGACTGGAAGCTCTCCTTGTTGTTTATCACACTAATATATCCTATTCAGATCTTCATGGTACACATAATCCTCCTCAGAAGAACTGTAAATATCTCTTCCCCATATGGGTTCAGATGAGACATTGTTCACTATGGGTTGCTGATCATCACTCCAATCTTCCTCTTATTGCAATCTCTGGGCCACACCACAAGTATAAGGAGAATGTGGTAGTGTGAAAGCATCAAACCAAGGATATCTCTCCACTAAATGGTTGTTTATTTTCAATAGATTAAGTGTTTCTTTAGTATAATATTGCTTTTCAGGTTTACTATCTTTCCAATTAGTATTATATGGCATATCTTGTAATCTAAACCTATCATTTTTGGGGAATGATGGCCTATCACTCTTGCCTGCTTTTCATTTAGATTTTTTAGCATATCCATAATGTCTTTAATATCATCTTTTTTAGGGGCTTTTGGATTGTATAATTTAGTAACATCCCTTTTATCTATCCTTCCAGCAGCCTTTCTATTATTATTAATGGTAGTGGAAGCTTTTAAAGCTTGTTGCAATGTTGCAGGTCCTTGTGATCTAATCTAATAATGTGTTTTGCTATCAAATGCACTTAGATAGAAATCAATTAGAAAGGAATAAAAAAGTATTATATCTCTTGGTATTCTATTCAAAACTTTATTAAACCTTTTATTGAATTCTACAATTGATTCATTATAATTCTTTTTAATGCTAGTTAATTCATGAGATGCAAAAGATGTATCATTATGATCACCGAACTGCTCAATAAATTGATTTACAAAATTACACCAGCTTGAGATGGATCCATTAGGCAACTCCCTATACCATTCAAAAACATCTTTAGTTAATAATTGGACAAACAACTTCATGAAAACATCTTCATGATTCCCATCTAGTTATTCAATAATGTTTTTTAAATTTATGGTATGTTGTTCAGTAGATTCCACTCCATTCCCTGAAAATTTTGGAGTAGCATTTCTTAATTCATTTGATATAGTATTTGGATATCCAACTATCCCACTGAAATCAAGTTGCCTATATCTTTCCATCACCATAGGAGCTCTTCTCCTCTGGCCCATATTATGGTAATTCCTATTCTGACCTCTAAGATTTTGATGATTCATGCCTTGGTGATTTTGACCATTGCTATGATTATTTCCCATGCTTTGATGCCTTGGATTACCTTGATAATAGTTTTCTACATTATTTGGTTATCCCCAATAACCACTCCTTCCATTACTATTATTTTCTTCTCACACCTTCCTTTATTGTCTGGCTCAAACAATGGGTTTGTATGATCACTGTTGAACATTGGCTCCCCATTTTTTCTATGAGGAGAATTGTATTTTGGTAACCCATTCCCTTTTGGTGTCACCTTTTCTCTTGATCTTTCTTCATCATCAGACACTGAAACCAACTCACTTCTCTTTATTTCTAACCTATCCAAGGCCTCACTAGGTAAACTTCTCAAAGCCTTAATCACTCTTGGATTCTTTTTACCATACTTGGTTAACTTACTTATTGTAGCATATAAAAATTGATCTTCATCCTCATATTCTTCTATCTCTTCTTCTATTTCCTGTACTGGATTTTGATTTTCAACATCTTCAAAGGTAAAGGGGTTTCCATTGTCCTCTATATTTCTAGGATTTTCACAATGGCTTCCATCATTAAAACCAGTAGTCTCCCTATCAAGAAACCTCCTATATCTAGTATACAACATATCTAGAAAATGTTTCTTACTTCTTAAACTTTTGTGTAAATCTAGTTCAAGTTGATCTTGACGCAAGGATATTCTACCCCACATGAATACTTAGCATAACAAAATTAATTTACCAAGATATAACTGCATCAAAATTGTAGAGTCACCACCTTCTTGTTAGAAGGAAAATACTGGTTGTTGGTCTTCTAGATTCTTCCTTCCAGTAGAGTGCACTTTTAAACAAACTGGTACCATTGCTCTCTAATATGCAAAATCCAAAACTCTGATAAATCCACAATACTTATTATGAATAGTCCCGAGTAGATTCACCAATCTGTTGGTGCTCAAATCAACAAATTGGATTTCCTATGAAATTTCCTATCCAATGATGGGAAACCAAAGTGACTTGGCCAACTAAAAAGGATTCAACCAATGAAAGGTTGAAACTTCTACAATTCCAGCTCTACAGAATGAAGGCTGGTAGGCCTATACCTTGACTTCTCTTTCAAGGATTTTTATAGCAGATGTGACATACTTTAAACTTCTCTCTCAGGTATGGCAAGGTACTTGAAAGAATTCAAATAGTAATGAATAGAACATAAAAATGCAAAAACTGAATGCTTTGTGAGATTTGTAAGAGTGCTTTATAAGAATGTATAAATAAATGAATGCTAGAATATCTCAACAACATAAAACAATGAACCAAATGACCATATCCAACAATGAATTAGATTAGTTCCTACATCATCTTGGGCAATAAAGTCATTCCAAATTCAATCATATGTACAACTTTATAAGACACTATCAATACTATCAACTATTTGAATGCTTTGGATGCAGAGAAGATTAAGTCTATTTATATCTTTATTAGTTCAAATGAATTTAACTCCTATGGTTTAAAGACCAGTTAAACAAGAAGCTGGAAAGACTAAATTTTCACAAACTCCTTGATGATAAAACAATGATATAAGACATATAATATCTCTACACAAGAATATCTAAAATAGAAATTGAAATTCCTTTAATAATTGCAAAGGAATAACTAAAATGAATTGAACCCTTTTACAACAAGTGAGATAGAAATTTTTATCTTTTATTGATTTGAAAAAATAGTATATTTGAGTCCATGTTGCAGTTGTGATCAAAACTAGAACAAAAATAATGTATTTTAGCTTCTTTCACATGGTCTTGGAATCCCTATTTGTATAAATTACAAGGGATGAATACAAGCTTTACATCTATGTGTCTTTTGATAAGTAAGATCTAATCCTAAGATCAATAACTAAACATTACTTATAATAAAGGAATTATTATCATCCTTTGGAAAGAAGTTAATCAACCAAAAGGAATCATAATAATGGTCACTAAAAAATCACTTGTGATTTGTTAGACACAATTCAAAATAGTGATAACTTATCAAATCCTTAATATCATATCTGATATAATAATGATTCTACATTATTCATCATGATACTTCGACTGCATACTCATCTATATATTTCTGCTTTTGATAATGGATATTATTTCTAGTGTGTCGAAGAGCTTTATCAATGAGAGCAGAAAGGTCAACATTGTCTATCACCCTCTAGTATACTTCATTCCCATGCGTACTACTCAATGAATGTATGCATGTATTTTTCTTTCTCTATATTTCATGAAGATCATACTATCCTATTGACAAATAGATCCATGTTTAACACCTTCAAAACCCTACATGTGAATGTCGACGACACATCAATTTAATAGATAAAACCCTCATTAATATAAAATAATTTTAAAACATGAAATAAATAATATATGAAAATACCTATTGACATTACAATCCATGTTCTCTTCCCTATCAACTGTCAAAGAAACGTGGAAACATCATATAATGGATTGAAGATGAAAGATCATGCATCTTTGCTTAATGACATTGTGCCCATCGTCGATGCTTTCTGAGCTTTAACAGATGATCATGTTACTTTATATATTGTGGGTTTGGGAAATGCGTCAACATTGCATGTTCCCTTAAAGGTTAAAGATCTACATATTTGGTTTTGATTCATTACTACTAGTTAATCTTTGAACTTCTGCTAACAATCGATCACCTTTTAATCTTGTTTAAAACAACACCATCGATTAGATCAATGTGCTAAATGATGAGTCTTTTAGTAGCTCATCTTTTAATCCTACCTTGTAATCTGACGTGAACCCTTATCACCTCACTCAACCAATCAAAAAGCTACCATTTGTATGCCTGTTGTGATACTTCCTTTGGCCTCAGTGGGTCTAGGACTCGTGTCAACATCGTGCATTCCCTTAAAGGTTAAATATCTTAATCTCTGGCTTTAAGGGATAGCGTTAGCCATAGATCCTATCTGAATCTTAACCATGTGTCACCCTTTCTTACAACTTGGACTTTAGTGGGAATGAGACACATGTCAACATCACACATTTCCTTGAAGCTTAAAGATCTTCATCTCTGCCTTTGAGGCATTATGCCCACTGTCGATCATCATTGAACTTTAACCATAGTTTTGTATAGTCAAAAAATGGAAGCACTTACATGGTAGATTGGTTTAGCCTTCTGAGTAAGTGGTTTGGGGTCAAGTTCAACCTTGACCTTGACCTAGGTCACAATCGACCTTTTCCAGGGCTAGGATTCAAATTCCAAAATCTCAGGGTTTCTGAATGTCAGTCTTTGGAAAAAGTTAATTCCCGCTTCCAGGTCGGCTGTTTTGGTCTTCAGAAAAAAAAATCCTAAATTATATTTAATATAGGTCCTCTTCTAGGGGAATGGCTCCAATTGGAATTTAATTCTCCTATGTCAGCCTCTCTAGAAGATTGTGCCCTAATTTCATATAAAAGGAAGCTTTCTCCTCTAATTTTCTCTAAGCACTAAGACTCTCTAACCACAAGCAAGAACAATCTAAGACTTAATAATTGAAAGAGATCAAGACTTGAAGAGTGAATTCCAAAGGTGAAGAAGCAAGATTTGAAGAAAGCCAAGTAGCCATTGAAGTATTCATTCATTCTCAAGCATTTCTCAAGCACTCATTTTCATCAAGGAGATCCATTGGTGGCCATTGAAGGATTCAAGCTCCATGGAGACCTCTTGTTGAAGATTTCTCCATCCACATTCCTCCAAGCCTCTTCCAATTCAAGAACCCATTCAAGATTGGTGTTGAAGATCTACAAAGCAATTGATTGAAGACATCCTACATTCTACATTCTAAATCCATTTGGTGCATCCATACTTGTGGATTCAAGGATTTGAATCCTCCACAAGGACCTTTTACATGAGCAAGGTGAATTGTTTCATTTACTTTGTTTATTAATACAATTTCAATTATATATTTGAGGTTAATTCCAAAACAAGGTTTTGACCAAGGAAAACCCCTCCCCCCAACAAACAAACCATTTTTCTTACAGACACAGGCTCGGAATAGCAGATCGAGATGGAGATTTGGATACCCTTTTCAACAAACTTCTGGGACTTGAAAACATAGTTTCAGTCTAAGATTTTTTACTTTTATTCTTCCCTAGGGCACAATTAAAAATTTTGGCCAATGGTGACATTGACCTGAGGGTACAAATTGGAATTGTCTCAGGATAGAAAAAGATTTCTGGTTTTTGTTCGTCTTTGCATTTCTATTCTAGATCCGGTCTCAAATTTTCCAGAAACTCAACATAGGCTTCAGAAACCAGCATTCTTCAGATCTAGAATATTCCTAGGTTATTACATTTCTCCTATTCAATTCAATTAAATTTATGAATCTATCTAAATATATTTCACATTCAAATAAATAAACAGGTACTTAAGATCTTCCTTCATCCTTGCTTCCAAATGGTTGATTTATTTATGCATTGATCCTTCATTTTGGGTTAATCAATTTTGATCTTTCATTTGCATATCTAAGGATAGAAGGATTGCATCTTATTTACCCCCATAAAATATTTCAAATGTAAGGTATTTTATGATCCACTTTTATTAAAACCCTCATTTCTTACCTTACATTTTGGTAAACCCACGACAGACAACTCTTTCTTTTTGGTGTTAGATTTACATATTTTATGTTAGATATTGCATGCATATTATATTATATTTCTTTTATGTTCTTGCATTTCCCTTTCAAAAATTAAAATCAAACTCTTTGTTTTCTAAATTAGTTCATTTGCATTGCATTGGTGTATGAGCTTTACCACTTCTAGTCCTACTTATAGTATCCAAGTTAGAAAAATTCATAGACTCATGAGTTCCTTTGATCCTATATCTTCCTCTCCTTTCTATAGGATCACAGATGAAAATTTGAATACTCATGAATCCAATCCTTCTATGGATCATAACTCTTCTCACTCATCTCATGATGAGGAAGAGGCTTTAAGAGTTCCTCCTCAACAAGTGCAAAAAATTTCAACTGAACTTGATAAAATGGGAAATTGGATTATTCAATAGAACCATAATCAAGATTCCATTCAAGCTATAGAGGCTCTTAATAAATTCCTTCATGATAGTGATCAAGGTATTAATCTCTTGTGTGGTATCACTCATATTGTGCGTTTGAATATTAAACCTTTAGCACAAGAGGCTCAAGATTTAGGATTTACTCCTCCTATCACTAGTGAGGGACCTTCTTCTATTCCTTTACCTAGCATTCCTTCTTATACTCCTCCTCTGATGACTACATGTCTCCCAATTTCATATATTCCTATGAGTGTTCTACCGTTATCTCTACCTACCTCACAACCTTCATATCATAGTGTACCTTTTACTTATACTAATCCCCTTCCAATTATGGTTCCAAATGTTCCACTAGTTTTGTCTTCTATTCTTGCTCCTTCCTACACTTTTCCTAGTGTTCCTAATGTTTCTATGCCACCTATGTCTTCTAATGATTCCACAATTATTAGTTTGGCTCAAACTATGTCATCTTTACAACAACAACTTGCATCCTTAACTCAATC
>MU223915.1:2448133-2472459 GCA_018584345.1 Thuja plicata | reverse complement strand
AGAAGGGTATATTTCTTGTTGGTACTTATAAGAAGTTGAGGATGAAGAAGTTTGGTCGTTGTAAAATCTTGAGGAAATTTGATATAGTGAATGCATATGAAGTAGAATTACCAGAGGACATGGATATATCACCAGTATTCAATGTTGCATATTTGTACGAGTATCAAGAATTAAATTTTAGTACAATTGAATGATAAGATGTTGGGAATAAATATCCTAAGAAGCAAATGGATCAGATAGAGCATATTTTGGATAGTAGAGTTTGTCGAAGTAAAAGAGGTAAATAGTATATGGAACATCTTGTCAAATTGAAGGATAGACTAATGGAGAATTATTCATGGATTTATCAGGCTAAGGTTGACCACTTTGGTTTTCCTTTAGCCCCAAAAAAGTGAGAGGCTCACCTTTTATATACCCTAGGTGTCTAATGTAGTAGCATCTTGGGATCTTAGAAATCTTGCATCAAACAATTTTTATTTTTTTCTATTTAACCAGTCTTGTGTTTCTATTTGTGGTTGATCTATGGTTGTTCTTTTGTGTTTTGGTCCTTATAATGTGTTTGTGGCTTCATGCTGGACCTTATCCTATGGTCATACATCATTTGGACTTATCACACGTGAGATTTTGCAGATTCTTTTCTTGACTATCGTGTTCTTCATTTTCGCAGTTAATCATTGTGTTTTCCAATCTTTCAATGAGAATCTCTATACACTATCATTCCAACCCTTTGATACATTTGAGGCATGTATATTTTTTATGTGTCAATCACTTGTACTTTAAAATCTGGAAACACAACACTCTGTAACTCATTAGCTCAATTGTTAGCACAATAAATCCTTCAAAACATAACAATCAAAATCAAGCTATAAATTTGTATTTAGAAAGAGTTTGATCTAACTATGACATTGCTCTCATATTTATGCTTTATACCAGTGACATACAACTCTAAAATGGAAGATTCAAAATGCTAAAAATTCATTAGTATGCATCTTAACCTAAAAATATATCAATTCTACATTCATTTGATCCTTAAATAAATTGAAGTGTTTACTAATTAGCTAAGAATGCATGAATTCATTTCTACGTAATAAGCCTAATGCAAGATTATAATATTTTTTGATCACTTGAGCTCAAAATTCACTCCTTTCATGGAAAATGAAGTGAAATGAGTGGTTGAGATTGATTCTTGAGGAGTGATGAGGATTAATCCTTGCTTGATCCATGTGAGATGATCCATGTGTGTCAAATCTCATTGGTCCATCAATTGACATTTTACCTTTGTGGTGAGTTGTAATTCAGGAGTACTTATTTAAATTGCTTTAATTTATTACCTTAGCCAAGGGATTTAATGAGGTTGATTTAATTAAATAAGCCAAGGTAATCAATTATAAATTAATGATATGTTTAGCAATGGTTAATGTTTTCTTTGAGGGATTCGATTGATTTTAGATAATTATGCCAATAATCAAATAATCAGATTAGCATAGTTGGGAGAAATATATTTAGTTAAGGCAATATAGGGTCTCTGATTAGAGTAGCCCAATTTAGGGTGATTAAAATTTCCCCTCTTTGAATTGATGTGTGATCAACACATTGATATAAAGAACATCTAATGTTGACTATAGAGAATGGTTTCATGTAGAGCAATGAAACTACTTTTGATTTGATGATTAAGAATCTAAGATTTATTGGACAAAATTTTACTGATGATATAAATCTTGAACTTGATTGAACTAAGACTGATATTACGAACTTTGAACTTGATTGAAAAAAGATCGATTGTTATATCTGCTTTGAAAATGATTGAACAAAGACTGATAGTACTGAATCTAAACTTGATTGAACAAAGGTCAGTAAGAAGATATTAGTTCTAAACTTTCTTGAACTAGAGTTGATAGTACCAACTCAAACTTGATTGAATGAAGGTCAATAAGATTCAAAGGTATAGATAAACAACTTGATTTTGATTATCTGACAGTCCCAACTTGAATGAAGAAAATTGTCATGCCCCTATTCATATAATGATGAAGGCAATTTGATAAACACTCTGATTTGGAATCCATGATTTCTTTGAAGTGAGAAGCTGGTTGATTTTAGGTATGATAATGCGCCCTCAGGAATCAAATCAAAATAAATACTGATGAAATCCCTCTTTGAAATGTTGACATGGACGACAAAGTGACGTGAGACATGATTGGATCAATAAGAATCAATTAAGATACGAGGTGAAGTAAAGATGTGTTGATAGGTACACAATTTGACCAAGTTTGAGTACTCAAAAAAAAAGATTTGAAAAATTTAAAATGATTGTTAGACCAAGATTTTGATGAGAGAACATGTATCTATTTTTAGGAACAATGAAGAACACTTCTGCAAGGTTTGCATAACATTTTCTGCATATTTGGATCAATTCTAATTTTGTTGTAGGACATGGGTAAATCTTCCAAATTATTACTATGCTAAGACAACATGATTTCTGCCTATTCGATTGCATTCCTAAAAGATTTGATGATAAACTGATAGAGTTAGGACAATGTTCTTAGTATCGAGTAGGTCAATTTCAACCCTAAGGGGGTTAAAACAAGCCCAAAAGGTCAATTTACCCATTCAGTCTCACTTTTTACCTTAGTAGTTCCTTGAGCTCTGGAGAGAATATGGTGATCCCCATTGAGAAACATCTTTTTGAGCTTGGTCATCACCATCATAGACCCATGCACTACACACCTCCGGTGAGTACCCAAAGACCTTTCATTTTATGCTTTATATTTTAATTTTTATCACCTTTTGTAAAATTTGTAGCTCATAGAATCTAGGGTCACATTCGGTCTTCTGGATCGCACTTGGTAAATCCCGTGTCACATCTGGTAATCATGAAAATCCCAGATTGCATCCTGTTAATACAAGATCGCATCCCGCGTCTATTAGAGGATCATATTTGGTCAATTTTGCCCCTAGTTTTCCCCAAATTTCAAGCGTTGCATCCTATGAAAATAGGATCATACCTAGTATGCACAGTTACATCCTATCAAAATAGGCTCACATGTAGGAATTTGGATCTCATCCTATCAGAACAAGATCACATCTAGTAAAGTAGTCAGACCCTGTCAAAACATGGTTGCATCTAGTTAAAAAGTTTCCTTTTCTTATTTGAGTAAACCGTTAAATTTGCCTTGTTGTTCTAGCCTTAAAAAAGTTATTTGTTTGATCTTTTAGCTATTTATGTAGGCTACCTTGATCCAAGAACTGATGTCTTTGATTTAAGCCTTGTAGAGTGGATTAGGTGTAGTGTCTTTTTGATGTCCGAGACCTGTTTGTGTTTTGGCTTTATCTTAGCAATAAACTAATGATGAGTGACAACTTGTTGGCTATCTAGGGTTAGGTATTTTGGTAGATTTACCTGATATTAGGGTAAATCAAGCATTTTTTACCACTCTTTCCAATAGATTGCACTTAGAGAACAACACCTTCCACCTACCAATAGGTGAGATCACTGTGATGCTCAAGGATGTATGGAAAATTATGTGCATACTGCTTATGGGATGACATGTTCATTTTGAGTCTCGGTCTACCACATCCATTGTAGATGCATAGAGGTTCTTTGGTAATCCTTTAATTTCTCAATGATATCTGACGTGGGATTACATGATTTCCCACTACAAGTGACTTCCTTTGTTTCTTACTGGATTAATAGGGGGTATTATTATGCCATATTGAGGGAAACATGGATTCATGTGTAGTTGGGTCGGCATGCTTGAGGATATGATTGGTGCTACTCACCAATATGGATGGGGTAGCTATATACTTGCACCCTTGTATAGGGAGATTTATGAGATATTTTACTAGTCATTTTAGAGGATGAAAGTTGGTATCTTGATTCTTCAGATCTGGGACTGGGAGCATATTCCAGTGACATGACCAATTTTAGACTGACAGTGGGATCCCAAGGATCCATATGTATACATGTACTCAAGATACATCTAGTAGCCCCACTTGGGTAAGCGAGAGTATTGGAGATGCTTGTTAGATGATGTTACTAAGGTCGAGTGGCAACCATATCTTGACTACAAGGAGTGGGCCTCAGATTGACAACATATATCATATTTCTTTCAGAGCAGGTACCTCAGTGGTTGTACTAGATATAATGTTGATCTCTTCATTATGACATGTGTATTCAGGGAGTATGGTAGGGTATAGGGGTGCCACATGATCAGGAAGTTTATAAACATATTAGGGATGAGGAGGTACAATGGGGAACTCATCTATCATATGAGATAGCCCTACGTGAGATTTCACAGATGGTAGCAGTTGGGTGGAATTATTTGTCTGACATTACCAATAGGGGGATTATAGATGAGTACAGTGATGACTTAGACCAACATCCATTCCCATGTTTCACTTCTCTGGAGGAGATAGCACTAATGATTGAGGAGGAGTTAGTCTATGATCATGTTGATTGGGGTCCTATGGGTGGCAGAGGGAAAGAAGATAGGGGTGGAAGAGATGGAGGTGGGACGGATGGAGGCAAAGGTGATAGAGGTGGTAGGGTCCCTCCTATAAATAGAGGTCAAAGACATGACCAAGATGATAGGGGTGATGATGGGGATGATAGGGGTGATAGAGGAGAGGAGGGAAGGTGCACACAAGTGAGATTCATTCCTCCTCGCAGAGATCTAGGACCATTATTACCTAGGCAGCAACAGAGCCCAGCCAGATAGAGACATACTGGTGAGAGAAGTGGCAGTGGAAAAAATCCTCTACAGGATCCTCCTAGGGGTAGGGGTAGAGATATAGATCCTTTATCATAGTGTGATAGGGAGAGAGAGAATCTAAGGAATCATATTACTACTTTGGATGCACTGTTAGCAGACAAATATAGGCATCTAGACATGTTGAGATCTAAGAGAGATCAATAGTTGGATACATTGAGAGCTGAGAGAGACCATTAGCTGGATATGCTCAGAGATGAGAGAGACCTTTAGGCTGGTACTGCTACACACCAAAGATAGAGGGAAACATATTACTTTTCTTTATATTTCATGACCATTCTTGATCCTTAGAGAGCTCCATTGTATTCTACTATTGATCAGCAGTCAGAGGGAGTCATGCCACCACCACTTCCTACATGGGAAGATGTTCCATCTCCTCCCCCTTGTAATCAAGCCAAGGGCGGGAGTCAAACATGGTACTTTCCATTATATTGATATTTTGTATATTGATCCAGTAATGATGTTCTGATATGGACTCCATATTACTTGGTCTGTGTGATGATATTGATGATACTCATGTGATGAAATCATTTATGTTTACTTTGCAATGATAGATAGATGTGTGAAATGATTCTATATAGATATGGCCATGTATGTTTTTGTATTTTTATTATGCATATAAATGTATGGATGCACCTATGGATGTATGAATGCTTGATTTCTTTTTTATTTCTTTACAAGAAAAGTATTGATTCTATGCTATGATATGTACACTTTTCTTTTGTTCATGATGCTCATGCAAGAATGTATGCAAATGCTTATGGAAGGATATGCAACGACAAGTATGTATCAGTGAATAAAGTAATTAATCAATAGGTTATATAGTCAAACTTGGGTTGTGAGTGAGAAATGAAATTATTTGGAGCTCAGGTAATCATGCAAGCTTAATGCAATTGATATGAATCATGAATGCAACTAGATTAAGACCTTTAGGACAGTCAATGATCATTTACAATAGTAGTTTATCATCATAGAGAGGTTGTTTAACATACACTGTAGGCTAGTACAACCTTCACTAATAGGGTTCATCCATCATGAAAATATGAGTACTACCTTAATTGGATGCAATGTCAAAAATAAACCTAAGCATCAAGACATAGAGGCCAGGATGACTTGTCAGTTATTTCCTTTTGATTTAAAAACTTCTTCTATTCATGTGTAATATATGATATGAAGCCCTCTATGACCCTTTTATTAATTTTCATATCCTTGGGTACATAATGTTGTGTACACCTTACTGAGAATCTGGTTATAAACAAACAAATAGACAAGGAGAATGATTCAACTCACCACAACTTTCATATAAAGAGGGTCAAGATATATGTGGCCTTCCAATCATGATGGAGGCTCTTACCATAGACACCCAGATTATGTGAAGTTTATAGGATCAGTGAATCAATCGCAACAAGCATAAAACAAAGAAAATTCCATGCCCCCTATCCTTGCTTCTCTAGTCATTTAATATACATCATGGAGTTACTTGGAAGACATAAAAATAAAAAATTGATAATCATAGACATCAAGAAAAGAAAATTCATGAGTTCTGTATATGTCACTAGTTAGAAGACATCATCGAGACATTCTTAAAGAGTCATGATCAATACCAATCAAGAGAAGTCTACTTGTAAGTGTTGGTGTTTAGGAACACCTTTGATTTATCATTTTTAGAATAAGGGATTATCAATCAAAGATGCAATTTTATCAATGTAGGGCATATCTATGTCTAGATGAGTGTAGTGGTGTAGAAAACACCTTTGTGATCAGGTTTATCATTAATTGTAATCTGATAAAGTGTTGAGAAACACTTTTTGATTAAAGTGTTGAGAAACACTAGTATGGTGTCTATTAAAGCTAGGTGATGTTTAAGAAACAACTTTGTTTATGATAGTGATAATGATCATTTTGTGTGAGTATTAAGAAATAATAGTTTATATGAGAGGAAAACTTTCCTAGACAATAACCTAGGATGACAAAATGTGACACACCAACCTTAAACTGACAAAGTTGAACTGACTATTGAAACTATTGCGCAAATTTTCCATCCTATGCAAATTTGGCCTATTTCTATGTTTCCCGCCAAAAAATGGCTAAGCCCTTTTCAAAATCTTGCTTTTATGTCATATCACGCAGTCGCGATCCGTTTAAATCTGAGTCCTTAAGTTGCGCGAGTGCGCGACGAGCTGCCAATCGCAGTCATCATGCAATCGCAATCCATTTTTGCATAGGTCCGATCTGTTCGCGAGTGCGTGACGAGCCATTTTGGAAAGTCATCACGCAGTCATGATATCTGTTTCATATCAGGCTTCAAGGCTGTGAGTCAGCGATGAGTAAAGGAAATGAATGTCGCGCAGTCCCCGAGCAGTTCAGAACAAGAAAAGGAGCTCGCAAGTGTGTGATTAACAAAAGCAGGGCTCATCGCGCACTCGCTGAGCAATAAAGATAAAGGGAGATCTGTCTGCGGGTCTGTGATGAGCTGGAAAAGGAGTAGTTTTCGCACAGTCACCGAGACATAAAGATCAAAGGCAGAATGCGGCTCGCGACTAAGTGACTAAGTGATTGATCAACACTATTGCGCACTCGCCAAGGTTTTAAAGTGAGCAGAATGCAGCTCGCGACCGTGCGAGGAGAAAAAGGATGTGGTCATCACGTGGTCACTGATCAAATTGGATGAATCAAAAGGAGCTCGCGATCTAGAAACTAAAGGAAATGGAAGCTCGTCGCCCACTCGCGGTCAATGATGAAGTAATGTTTTCAGCCCCATGAGTCTGCGATGAGTTAAAAGAGGACATCATCACTCTATCGCCAGTCATTGCAGATGAAAGAAAAGGCACTCGCAAGTGTGCGATTAACAAAAGCAGGGCTCGTCGCTCACTCGCTGAGCAATAAAAAAGATAGAGTAAACCGCCAGCGACTGTGTGGCACAGGGATAAAGGAAAAAGAAGGAGCATTGGCGCTGAGTCGCCGAAAGGAAAGTGCTACCAGAAAGAAGCTCGCGAGTGAGTGATTGAAGAAGGATGAATGTTGTCACCTACTCGCACATGAAGTAAAAAAAAAGTTAAAAGCTGGGCGGGTGCGCGATCAGACAGAACGTGCAATGAAGAAACAGAAGGCATCGCTCACTGGCAGAGGGCAAAGGAGAAGGATCAGATCTTTTCAGAGATCAAAAAATTAGATATTTTCTCAGACAGAAGAAGGATCAGTTTTTTGAAAAGATCAGCAGATGAATTTTTTGGGGCTGCAGAACAGTTATTGCAAATCAAAGACTTTTAGAGGTTTGGGTGGCCGTCAGGGGTCAATTCCTTGTCCTGGGTAGATATGATCAGTTGGTGAGAATTAGTGGCAAGGCCTACTTGCAAAGTTGAACTGATGGACCCAGGTTGCGTGTCTGTGGGCATGATCAAGTACAGGGATGGGAAAAGGAGAAAATCAAATCTGATCTGATTGATATTCATCTTTGGAGCACATTTATGACAGGATTGGGTTTGTTCTAGGGTGGATTATTCTACTGTAAAATCTGTAACCCTGGTTAAGTTTTTGGGACTCCTGCCTGCGTGTAGTGGAGTGTTGTATTTAAAGTTTTTTGGGAGCCTTAGTGCTCAGAATTGGCAATTGTGAGGAGATTTTTCTATCAGAGACCATTTTGTGGAAATCTTTCTGCCCTTGTGGTTTCCCGCATTTGTGATTCCCATTGATGATTAAGACATTCTTGAGGTGCTTGTGATATTTGTTTCATCCCTGTCTTCACTGTCTTGATTATCTCTTATTGGATTGAAGTTTATGAATGTTGTTAATGGTTGGGGTTCCTAGTCCCTCTGATTTTCTATAATTCTGTGTGTTATTGTGTTTGATCCAATTTAGATGTTTTGTGGGTATACTTCAACCCCTAGCAGTCTTGTCTCATTCCTACACCTAGTTGCAGAAAAGGATGTTTGTTTGCAGGTCATAGGTTGAGTCCTTTGTTCAAACCCTCCTATGAAATACTTATGCAAGCCTATCTAGTGAGTTGTGACTTATTGGACCTATTTCCTCCATTGGTTTCATCCCTCTATACTGAGATCCAAACCCTAATTTCAGTGCATCACCTAGTAGGTAGTTTGCTTTCAGTCATTTCCCTTTCCATGCACTCCTTCTATCCCTTTCCCTCCAAAGTTTTACTTTCCTGTTTAAAGAAGCAAATTAAGGTGATTATCCAAGAGGAACCAGCCTAGAATCTAGAGGTCTCATCTCAGTTAGCATAAGGTCCCACAACCTTGAGATGATTCCCTTGTTATACTGGATTATCAAGACCAAGAGAGCTTGAGATCAGAGGCGCAAATTCAGTGTATAACATTTTTGGCACGCCCGGTGGGACCACACTGAAGTTAAGATCAAAGTCAAAAGGTGTTCATGTTGGTTCATCTGCATAAAGAGATTCAATAAACAAGGTCTATCAGTATAGACCCAAGCTCAAGGATTCCCCACCTTGGTGCCAGTGTATAACATTTCTGGCACGCCCGGTGGGACTCAAGAGCTATTTCTGAGCTCTTCTGAGAAGACATTCTGCTGCTGTTTGGTGTGGATAGTAGCATTTTATGCCTTTGGAGGCAAGTTCAAAGCACACCTGGCGAATCTGGAGCAATTTTACACTAGTTTCAAGAAGACTCAGTTGCTGGTATGAGAAATTAGTGTTTGGTTTTTCCTTGTTTTCATGAGAAAATGGCTTATCATCCCCCATTTTATGAGGGTTCTGCATTTTTACCATCTAGTTAGCCCTATCAGCCATCTCAAAATGACTATACTGTTGGTTTTACTCAGAATAACCCTGTAGCAGCAAGTAGCCCACAAATCCCATATGCATACCACCCACCCACCCCTGCTCAAGTTACTTGGCAGCATGTTTATCAACAACCACAAGACAGTTATCATGATTGTTGGAAAAATCACCCCAAACCTATTACAAATATAAGCCTAGGTGATCTTTTGACACAATTTCAAGAACAGATGAGGGCCTTGGATCAAGAACAGGAGTACTACATGCATCAAGAGGAGCTATCATATCAAGCTCATGTACACCGGCAAGAGATGGAGGCTCAAAGGTACGAGCAGGAGTTTATTGCCAAGAAAGTTGCAGTCAAAGAGGAGCAGATGAGGTTGTTGTGTGTACGACTACAAGAGTTAGAGGCTCAAACAATCTCCTGTGTTCCAGTTCAGCCTGCTTGTGATGGAGTTACTAAGCCTGTAATTCCAAGTTTTAGGATAGGGGTTTCTTCTCAATCCCCACCTCAACTTTCAAAGCCAAAGATTCCAAGTTTTAGGGGTCATAGTCCTACAAATCCCATAGAAAATCCCCTACAGGAGCCTTTGATTGAGCATAAACAACCAAGTCACCTCATTAGTTCCCCTGTTCAGTCATGTCAAGAGCCTGTTAGTGATCAAAATATCTGGCAGATATAGCAACCTTCATGGACTCGACAGCCTGATTATCAGATGCCAAATCTTGCCAATAGTACCCCCTGTGAGCTAGTCCAAGGTCAGGAGGCAAAGATTCAAGAGTATGAGAAACAAATGAGACAATTCTAAGAAGAGATCAATCGCAGAGCTAGCATTGAGACAGCAAGGCTGAAATCACAACTTGCTGAACAGGAGGCTCTTAGGCCTAAGATCCCAAGTTGGAGGGCCCCTTCATCTAAGCCTTCTATGTCCACCCCTGAGCCCTCTCAATTTCATATCCCAAGTTTCAAGGCAAAAAATTCCTTTCAAGAGCTTGTGCTTGAGATTTAGCCTACCACTCTGCAAGAGCAACCTATGCAAAAAGGTTGTTGATCCCAAGAGGCCCCTCTGGTCTCTCAAGATGATCAAATGTGGAGGATACCCCAATGGACTCAGCCTCCTGGTAGTCAGATGCCAAGTCTTTTCAAGGATACTACTCTAGTATCCGAGCAGGGACCTATGGTAAATGAGCTTTCATGCGATGAGGGAAAGGAATCTGAGGTATTAGTGCAGAGTGACGACTGTGATGAGGAGGGACAGCAGGTTGTGGAGGAAGAAATGGATGCCCAGCCTATGTTCTTGGCGGATTTGTTTGATGAGCTTCCCCTCTTTGTTGATGATGAAGAAGAGGCCATACCATCACCTATGGGTGATGATCAATCAGAACAAGAGGTTCACCATCAACAGGAGGCTGATACACAAGAGGAGGAGTCTATGTTTTTGTTTGATGAGCTCCCTGATTTTGTTGAGCAAGAAGAAGAGGATATGGTCATGACCACATTAGAAGAAAGTTCGCAGCTACAAGAGGATGTGGATCATCATGATGACTTTCTATTCTATGAGGTGATAGTTGTAGAAGAGGCTGTCCAAAATGAGGAAATAAATGAAAACCTTAAAGAGGATTATTTTTCCAACATCATAGAAGGTTTTTGTGAAAAGTTGGGTGAGGAATCATTGTTTCCTATGGTAGAGGTTTATGAGCAGCATGAAGGCTTCATACAAGGACCCAATTTTCTTTCTTTAGAAGAGGCTACTCTAATGTTTGAATATTTGCCTTCCTCCATTATAGAAGAAGAGTGTTCTTCCTTGAATGATAATGAGGATTTCAAAATTGAACCTGATTTTACAAGTTTTTCACAAGTTGATATCTTGGCTAATATATTGGAAGATCTAATAGAGGATGATACTCCTCTAACTGGAGAGGAAGAATTGACATGGAAGGCAATTATGCAAGGAAACTAGTATGAACAGCAACATGGAGCGAGCCAAAGCAATTCTAATTTTTCACTCTCTAGAGGCTGCCCCATCAGGTATTTGGCAAGAATGGAGGTCAACAATGAGGGAGTAGCTGTCCAAGTAGCTGAACATGATTCTCCATTAAAGGATGAGGCTGAGGATGCATTTGTAGCTAAGTCAGAGCATTTTCAACTCATTCCTCCAGTCCTGGGTAACAGGGCATTTGATCAATTAGATGAGGTAAGTGCATTTACCTATATCTTTCAAGACATGGTGAATCAAATATTTGATCATCTGCCTATGTTTCACATATTCTTTGCTACTGTTGAGCATGTTATCTATCATAAACTGAAGAGAAAAGGCATATATTTCTCAAAACCGGTGAATGGTTTTGTTTGACCAGCCTCTGCACTGGTTAGTTTAGTTTTAGGTTAGGTTTCCTTTTCTTCCAAGTTTTTTAGAATAGTTTCTTGTTTTCCAAGAAGTGCACGTGCACAGTTTTGCCCTGTCAGGTTTTGTGCTCAAGAAATGACTCCGTGCCCAATGGATATGTCAAGGCCACTAGTTTTCATGTCTAGCAGGCTGACATCCCACAGAAGTCGCCAAAATGTTGCCCATATTTTCCATCCTATGCAAATTTGGCCTATTTTTGTGTTTCCCGCCAAAAAATGGCTAAGCCCTTTTCAAAATCTTGCTTTTATGTCATATCATGCAGTTGCGATCCATTTAAATCTGAGTCCTTAAGTTGCATGAGTGTGCGATGAGCTGCCAATCGCAGTCATCACGCAGCCGCGATCCATTTTTGCATAGGTCTAATCCGTCTGCGAGTGCGCGATGAGCCATTTTGGAAAGTCATCGCATAGTCATAATGTCTGTTTCATATCAGGCTTCAAGGCTATGAGTCAGCAACAAGTAAAGGAAATGAATGTCGCGCAGTCGCCGAGCAGTTCAGAACAAGAAAAGGAGCTCGCGAGTGTGCGATTAACAAAAGCAGGTCTCATCGTGCACTCGTCGAGCAATAAAGTTAAAGGGAGATCTGTCTGTGGGTCTGTGACAAGCTGGAAAAGGAGTAGTTGTCACGTAGTCACCAAGCCATAAAGATCAAAGGTAGAATGCGGCTCATGACTAAGCGACTAAGTGATTGATCAACACTATCGCGCACTCACCAAGGTTTTAAAGTGAGCAAAATGCAGCTCGTGAACGTGTGACGAGCAAAAGGATGTGGTCATCGCGTGGTCACTGATCAAATTGGATGAATCAAAAGGAGCTTGCGATCTAGCAACTGAAGGAAATGGAAGCTCGTCGCCCACTCACGGCTAATGACAAAGTAATGTTTTCAGCCCCGCGAGTCCGCGACGAGTTAAAAGAGGACATCATCGCTCTATCGCCAGTCATTGCAGACAAAAGAAAAGGCACCCGCGAGTGTGTGATTAACAAAAGTAGGGCTCATTGCTCACTCACCGAGCAATAAAAAAGATAGAGTAAATCGCCAACGACTATGCGACGCAGGGATAAAGGAAAAAGAAGGAGCATTGGCGCTCATTCGCCGAAAGGAAAGTGCTACTAGAAAGCAGCTCGCGAGTGAGTGATTAAAGAAGGATGAATATTGTTGCCTACTCGCACATGAAGTAAAAATAGAGTTAAAAGCTGGGCAGGTGCGCGATTAGACAGAACGTGCAATGAAGAAACAGAAGTCATCGCTCGCTGGCAGAGGGCAAAGGAGAAGGATCAGATCTTTTCAGAGATCAAAAAATTAGATATTTTCTCAGACAGATGAAGGATCAGTTTTTTGAAAAGATCAGCAGATGAATTTTTTGGGGCTGCAGAACAGTTATTGCAAATCAAAGACTTTTAGAGGTTTGGGTGGCTGTCAGGGGTCAATTCCTTGTCCTGGGTAGACATGATCAGTTGGTGAGAATTAGTGGCAAGGCCTACTTGCAGAGTTGAACTGATGGACCCGGGTTGCGTGTCTACAGGCATGATCAAGTACAGGGATGGGTGAAGGAGAAAATCAAATCTGATCTAATCGAGATTCATCTTTGGAGCACATTTATGACAGGATTGGGTTTGTTCTAGGGTGGATTATTCTATTGTAAAATCTGTAACCCTGGTTAAGTTTTTGGGACTCCTGCCTGCGTGCAGTGGAGTGTTGTTAAAGTTTTTTGGGAGCCTTAGTGCTCAGAATTGGCAATTGTGAGGAGATTTTTCTATCAGAGACCATTTTGTGGCAATCTTTCTCCCCTTGTGGTTTCCTGCATTTGTGATTCCCATTGATGATTAAGACATTCTTGAGGTGCTTGTGATATTTGTTTCATCCCTGTCTTCACTGTCTTGATTATCTCTTATTGGATTGAAGTTTATGAATGTTGTTAATGGTCAGGGTTCCTAGTCCCTCTCATTTTCTATAATTCTGTGTGTTATTGTGTTTGATCCGATTTAGATGTTTTGTGGGTATACTTCAGCCCCTAGCAGTCTTGTCTCATTCCTACACCTAGTTGCAGAAAAGGATGTTTGTTTACAGGTCATAGGTTGAGTCCTTTGTTCAAACCCTCCTATGAAATACTTATGCAAGCCTATCTAGTGAGTTGTGACTTATTGGACCTGTTTCCTCCATTGGTTTCATCCCTCTATACTGAGATCCAAACCCTAATTTTGGTGCATCACCTAGTAGGTAGTTTTCTTTCTGTCATTTCCTTTTCCATGCACTCCTTCTATCCCTTTCCCTCCAAAGTTTTACTTTCCTATTTAAAGAAGCAAATTAAGGTGATTATCCAAGAGGAACTAGCCTAGAATATGGAGGTCTCATCTCGGTTAGCATAAGGTCCCACAACCTTGAGATGATTCCCTTGTTATACTGGATTATCAAGACCAAGAGAGATTGAGATCAGAGGCGCAAATTCAGTGTATAACAAAAACTAGTAGGAGAGATGTCCCCAATGAAAGGTGATCGTCCTAAGACTCAAACATGGACAAATTCTAGGCAAGGAAAGTGGAACATTTGGATAGCTTAGGTCTAGATGATGATATGAGGGACCAAAGAATACCAACTAGAAGAAAATTTGAATAGGAACCCACTGCAAGAAGTGTATTGATAGATAGAGAGATGATTACAAGTACTACCTATTTACCAGGTTTCCACAACTAGAAAAATTTCTATTTTTGCTACCAAGATGCATTTTTACGAATTTTTTGCCAAGGCACTTTTTTTTTTTTTTGTACTTTTTCCCTTTTTATTTGTTTGTTAGTATCAAGGCACCTATTTGCCATGTTTTCACCAAGAATACTATTTTTTGGGACTTTTTCCCCTTTTTTTGATATTTTCTACTTTTCCACTATTTTTGGCTTTCTTCAAGGCCATTTTTTACTTTTTTTAAATTATTTTCTCAAGAACATTTTCCCTATACCAAAGCCCTTCAGCTGAATGTCAAGAATAAAATCTTTTCAAGTCTAGAGTGTTGATAGGATCAGTGAGAACATCTCCTTCATGCCTAGCTAGTTGATCAGGTCCAAATCCAAAATTTTATATGATAAGAAAGGGTCCCAACCAGTTGGGTTCAAACTTTCCCTTTTGTTCTCTATTTATCTGATTCTTAGGATTTTCTCTGAGTACTAGATCTCTAACTTGAAATTGTCTAGGATTTACTTTCTTGCTATATCCTCTTGACATCCTCTTTTGGTATACCTTCAAGTGATCAAATGGATATTTTCTATGTTCATCCAACATTTATAATTCTTGGATGCTATCTATGCGGTATTGTTCATTTGTGACAAGGCCTCTTAATGATACCCATAAAGAAGAAATTTCAACTTCAATTGGTAGGACTGCTTCCATGCCATAAACAAGAGAAAATGGTATGGTTGAACTGTCCCCCATTGTTTGTTACAATAGATGAGGATATCTCATACCTACAAATGATGTAGTTCATAATGAACATGGATACTTGTTTGCCAATGGCTTTGATTAGTGGTATTGCTTTAACCCACTTTGTCAAATATTAAGTTGACGTGATGATGTATTTATGTCCACTTGAAGAGTTGGGATACATTTGTCCAACAAGATCAAAGGCCCATTACTGGGATGGCCAATGTGTGATAAATGGCATCAACTCCCTGGCTAGAGCATGTATGAGATTTCCGTTAGTTTTGCATTTTTTACATGTTTTAGCATATTGAATAACATCTTTTTCCATTGTAGGCCAGTATTACCTGACCCTTAGGATTTTTTAGCTAATGAGAGATCGTTCAAGTGAGATGTGCACATACCTTCATGGACCTTTTTTAATTTTTGATTAGATTCTTCAAGTTCTAAACACCTAAGTAGTGTTCCATCAATGCCACGTCTATACAAGTCAATAGTAATGATTACGTAACGCAATGCTATTCTAATTAGGGATCATTTCTCATTTATGGATAGACCATTAGGTAAGGATTAATAATTAAGATAGGCATAGATATTTCTATATCAGGATGGGTTTTGAATATTTAGGGAAAAAATTATCTAGGTTTCAGGTGCATCAAATGTAGGAAAGGGTGACTCTTCCACCAAGAAGTCATAGAAAAACTAATGTTCCTCTAGTTGTAGCATAAATGACACTATTTTCATTGTGTCTGTAGCTCTATTAACCATTCTTGGGATCTACTAAAATTTAATGAAGAAAAATTACTTCTTGAAATCATCCACCATCTGCTTATAAGGCATCAATTTTTCATTTCGTGTTTGATACTCACAATTTATTTGATTAATAATGTGCAGAGAGTCTCTATATATGTGCAATTCCATAATATTCCATTCTATATCTAGCTTGAGACCATTCACCAAGGATTCATACTCTAAGATATTATTAGTACTATTATTAGTACATGGAAACATTAGTTTGTAAGCCTTAGGTATCTTACAGCCGTGGGGATTAACAAATAAGACACCTGCTCCAAATCCTTGTTGAGTAAATGAACCATCAAAGTATAGTTTCCATGGATTTTATATTAAATGGATTATATTTTCATCAGTAAATTCAATCATCAAAGGTGTTTCATCTTGTAGTGGTGAGTTAGCTAGTTGGTCTGCTATCACTTTTCCTTTGGTTTCTCTTTGGTCCACATATTCTATATCAAATTCATTGAGTTTTAGGACCCATTTTCTAATCTTCCTATCAATATTGCGTTACTCAAAAGATACTTCAAAGGGTCAATCTTTGCAATTAGCCTTACTATGTGAGAAAGCATGTGATGTCTCATTTTTTGTGATGCAAAGACAATTGCTAAGCAAGCTTTATTGTTCACACTATAATTGAGCTCATAGGAGACTAATGTCATGTTGATATAGTAAATGTATCTTTCCTTCTTGAGTTCATCATCTTGTACTAGAAAGACTCCTAGTGATGTATGCATAGCTGAAATGTAGAGTATCAATTTTTTTCCATGAATGGGAGCCATTAAGCTAGGATGATTTGCTAGATACTCTTTTAATTCCTTGAAGTTATTTTCACAGTGCCTGTCCCATTTGAAAGTCACTCCTTTTTGCAAAATTTTTTTGGAGGGTTGTGCTTTGTTTGCTAGTTGACACATGAATCTGATTATGGACTGAAGCCTTCCCTAAAGTGTTCTCATTTGAATTATATTGCGAGGTGGTTACATTTCCATGATTTCTTTAACTTTAGCTGGATCTACTTAATTCCTTTTGCTGAAACTATGAATCCTAGTAGCTTTATTGATTTGAATCCAAAAGCACATTCATTTGGATTGAGTCTTAATTGAAATTGTTCCATTATTTCTAATATCCTTCTCAAATCCCTAATGTTATTTTCTCTACTCTTTGAATTAGCTAAACTATCATCCACATAGTCCTCCATGTTTTTATGGATTATGTCATAGAAAATTGTCATCATAGCTCTTTGATATGTTGTTCTAGAATTCTTTAGCCCAAATGGTATTAAATTATAGAAAAAGGTACCCCGTGCATAGGTAAATATTGTCTTTACCTAATCTTCAAGGGAGATCTTTATTTGGTTATACTGAGAAAAACCATCCATAAGTGAGTATATTTCATATCTTGTTGTGAGATCTATAATCATGTAAATGTTAGGCAATGGAAAATCATCCTTTGGAAAAGCCTTGTTCAAATCTATAAAATTTGTGCAAATTATTATGGATTTATCTACTTTAGAAATAAGGACCACATTAGAAATCCATCCTACATAAGATATGACTCTAATGAATCCATCTTTCAAAAGATTTTCCAGTTCAGCTTTTACTAGAAATGCCACGTGTGGATGCATTTTCTTAGCTTTTGTTTCACAGGTTTTATTCCAGGAACTATAGATAAATGATGCATTATCAAGTCTGGGTCTAATCCTGACATGTTAGAATAAGACCACACAAATTTAATCTTCTTTTCCTTAAGGAACTCAGTGAATTGTGTTTTCTCTTCTTCTAATAAGGATTGTGCAATATGAACCATCTGCAGAGCTTCAACTATTCCAATATTAACTGGTTGTGTTTTTTCTATTAATACTGAAGATCTTTCTTGGAAATGTCCAGGAAGAATATCAAGAGTCTCATCCTTTGGTGCCTCTGAGAGGTTTTCACCATTGGATACATCTTTTATTTTTACTATTTTAGAATACGATAGTTCCACAAAATGGTTTTCATGATCAGTTCTTTTTTTCTTTTTCTTTTTCAAATTGAGACTAATAAACTTGATATCCCCCTCTGTCAAATTTAAGCTCCTTAAACTAGTGGAAGAGGTATAGGGTTCACAAGCATTTAGATAACAAGCTAAGGGATACTTGTTGAGAAAGCTAATTATGTTGGTTGGTTCTAATTAGGCCCAGTCAATTAACTCAAGGTTTATCAATGATAGGGATTTAGGGGATTCTATAGACAATACCACTTTAGTTTCAAGAATATTAACCAACAAGATGAGTTCTGTTAAGTTAGCTTATATTGTATTTTTATCATTAAGAATTTGATTGGCATTATTAGTGTTGTTGTTAGTGCTATGTGAACCTAACTCTTTCTCCCTCTTCTCTTTCTCTTATTCTATCAAAGCCTTCTAATATCCTTTGATATTACTCTTATTATATTAAGACCCCTATCTTTCCATCAATTATACAAGGGATCACCACATCAACCAATCCTATGACAATGTTTGTAGTGTTCAGAGTGTTAGAAATTTCTCCTCTTTCTTGTAAATGTGCAAATTTATAGATCATATAAATTTGAATATCCATGGTAGCATCAGACATCTGATCCCATTCATAATCATGTGAGTCTAAGATATTATCATCACATTGGTTTATAAAATCAACAATAGTTATTTGGTGAACCCTATTGGCTATTTGTGGATCAAAGTGTGGTAAATCAAGGACATGGGTGATTATGACCAATTTCCCCCAATTTGGATGTAGATTCTATTGTTGTCTTATAGAGGACACTCCTTCAAGGATGTTTGAGCTACTTTCTTCTTCTCTAATACTTCCTCTTTCTTCTTGTTCTATATGTGCTTCTTCGTGGTATTCAACTCCTTGTTGGGCCTCCTGAGAATTACCCAATCCTTCTTCTTTTTCATCTTTTGATTCTTGGACATATGTTTTTGGTAATAATGGTGCATGGTACTCTGATTGTTCTCTGATGTGAGTGGTTATATACTGTTGTCCTTGATACTCTAGATTTCCATCTCCTAGATGCAACAATCTTTCATATGTACATGGTATTCCTTCTACTTCATGTTCTTCTTCATCATTTCCTTTATTTAATATTGGACCATTTGTTATGGCAGGGTGGTTTGATTCTTTAAATCCCAACCCTATTTTGTCTTTTGTGTTTCTGAACTCCATGTGGATTAGTTCAATGAGTCATTTACCTTTATCTCCTAGAAGTCCTTTTCCTTTGTAATCCATTTGTTTTAGGAGGTTATAAAAATTTTCATATTTGGTTGGAGATATTTCTACCTATTTTACTTCACTCTCCCTTTTCCTCTTTATATAGTGATGATAAGAAAACTCTATCTTCATTGTCTTCTTTTGGAGAGGTTATAACTCTGACCATACCAGTACCTTCATGAATAGTGAATGCCTTTGATGCTATAGGTGTAAATGATGTTGATGGTAGACCATATGATTTTGGAGACATGGTTAGATCAACCAATGATGGTGTTGTATCCAGTTTGTATTCACCCATGTTGGTTTCTTCAATTTTGAAATATTTCCCAAAGCTTCTCATTACCATATCTTTTCATGTTTCAGGTTCAATCTCTTTAGGAACTTCCTTGTTGTGATGAATCATGTTGTCTTCCTTCACATTATCGTAGGAGTAGAATGAATCTGTCAGAATAGTAACCTCCACCCTGTTGTGTGGGAACTTGATACATTTATGGTAAGTGGATGGAACCACCTACATATCATGTATCCATGGTCTAACCAATAGTATGTTTTAAGCTAGAGGTAATTCCAGAACTTGACAGATCACATCTCTTTATATTGGGCATATCCTGATAGTGATGACATGTAACTAATTGAATGTTTGAAAATTTTAAGTTGAAGATAATGCAAGTCATTAAATCAATTAATAGTTTGTATTGTCATTGATGTCAACTTGATATCATCTATACGATCATGTACATAATTCCAAATATTTCAAAGAACCAAAGGAACAAAGGTTATACTTCTAGAAATACATAAAAGTCATGTATTCGCTAAGTGACAAACAACACCAACGGAGTGCACACCGATGGACAGAGCAAAGATGAAAAGTCACAGTGATACCCGATGACCAGAAGAATAGTGTTTCCCAAAAAAGTAGAACCACAGAGTGCCCAACGAGAAAATTCAAGGTTGCTCGACGAGTAAATTTCCAATGATGCCTAACGGATGGAGATCACGAAGCTAACTGGAGTCTCACCGACAGAACTATTAGTTGTCACTGACAACTAACTGCAGAGTTGACCGACAGAATAGAGAGTTCAGAAAATGACAAAATATCTAGCTGGCAGAGCTAAAAGAAATACTTAACTGGTTGTTTTTTTTGTTTTATTTGACCAGAGTTAAGTGATTGATTTAAAGATGATTTATACAGTTGGCAAGAAGACTTCTATGAAACAAATCAGGAGTTATGCTTTAAATCTAATTGACTGGATCATTTTTCATGCCAAGAATCAAGAATCAAGAAAATAAATATTATGTCTATATAAGAGACAAGCTTAAATCATTTTCATACAAGTCATTCACACATGAAAAGGGGATTAAGGGAAGTGAATAGAAAGAGGATCCTGAAGAGAAACTGATGAAGAACAACTTCATACAGTATTGATCAATCAATTTGAAGGAGAGCTAAGGAATTCTACAAACACCAATGAATAGTAAGCACAACATCATAGAGAAGAAAGTGTGGAGCACAAAAGAATTGAATTGATACATTGATCAGAGAGGTAATGTACTTAAATAGATTTGAAAATCTGCAATTCAAAGTTGCATCATGAACAGGTCATAGTGTTTCAGTTTAACCATTGAAGCATCAAGTCTCTTAACAAAGTAGGACTTAACAATCTTCTATATATTGAGGTACATCCCAAGGAGTGCCAAAAAGGTTGATTCATGAAAGTAGCATTGGATTTTCCTGATACCTATTGACAGTCTAAGAAGGAGGTTGATTCAAGGATGATATCAATAGATGCTCGATACTAAGTGACAACCTCTATGTATAAAATCCTGTAACAAGGTCACACTTAACAGTGTGTTTGTAACCTTTAACAGGGTTGGCTCCTAATAGGGCTCACTTCAGACGAGTGAAAATTTGGGGTACCGATCCCAGTGGTTTTTCCCTTAACAGGGTTTCCACATTAAAATCCATGTGTTATGTGTGTGTGGTTTATTACTTTACTGTTTTACATCTCACATAGTTAATTTTGGATTGATTGGAATACTCTTCTTATTTATTGAGTTTTAGTAAATAGTTATACTGCTTATCGGTAATCAAGGAGAATAAGGGCAGACAAGGAAAACCGACAGATAGTTAATCTTTATAAAGTCTTTCATGACATGCATCTTGTAGGGACATAATAATATGAGGTTTATAGATTGGTGGTTATGTTTTTAAGGATAAATTTTGAGGCCACTGATTCACCCCCCCTCTCAGTTATTACTAACAATTGGTATCGGAGCTTGTGTGCTTAGAAAGGAAGGTTTCAAGACCTAAGTCAAAGATCACAAGATGAACAGACAAGATGTGCCTAAGTTGAACAAAGACAACTTTGCTTCATGGCAAAGAAAGATAAGACTCCACTTATCAGGTATTGATAATGATGTTACTCAATTTGTAGATACTGCATATGTGTTGTTCACAAGATCATTAACAATAGATCAATTGAGGGAAAATCATGAACACAACTGCATGGTCATAGAGCTTTCTTCCTTGCTCTCTGATGCTGAATTTGAAGATGTCAAAGATTGCAAAATCAAAAAGAAAACGTGGGACAAACTGAAGCTTGTACATGGAGGTGATACAAATGTTTTGAGAGCCAGGGAAGAAAGTCTTAGAGGAAATTTTGATGATCTCAGAATGAAATAAGGAGAAAACATCATATAGTACAGTACAAGAATCAAAGAAGTAGTCAATGCTATATGAGGAGTTGGAGGTACACTTGAAGACAAGACAGTGGTAAGTAAAATCTTAAGAACCTTACTACTTGTATATGCTATTAGATTTTCTTTTATTCAAGAAATGAGAGTAGTAGCAAACAATACAGTTACTCTTGATTGTTTAATTGGTAAACTGATTTCATTTGAGATGAATAAATTTGATAATAGTGTCTTACCAAACTTAGAGTCTGCATTTAAGTCTTCTATGAGAATAAGAAAATCAAGTCATAGACACAGATCTAGAAGAGATAGTGAAATTGAAAGTGAAGAAGAAGATCTAGATGAAATAGAAGCACTTATGGCTAGAAGAATGCAGAGAGGCAAAGGTAAGTACAAAGGCAAGTTACCACTTGTATGCTTTAATTGTAAAGAGATTGGACACTTTGTTGCAAGATTTCCTAACAGAAGAAAAGATGACAGAGGTAATGACAAACCTTTTGAGAAGAAATTAGACAGAGGTGATAACAAAGATTACAGAAGTTACCGACAATCAGAAAGAAGAGATACCCGAGACTACAAGGACAAAGAAAAGAAATCCAACTATGTTGCTACTTGCAAAGATGAAGATACTGACACCGAACCTAATGATGACATTGAGATGGTATGTGTGGCTATGAAAGATGACTCAGATGAAGATGAAAGGTATGTAGAAACTGCACTCATATATAAGGTTAACAAGAATGACATCTAGATTATAGATAGTGGCTACACTCACCACATGACTGGTGACAAAGAAAATTTTAATACTTTTGAGTATTATAATGGTGATACAGTACGAATGGGAAATGATACATCTTATCCAGTTGAAGGTAAAGGAACTATAATTTTGAATAACCTGATTAAATGCAAAAATGCTTATTGGGTAAAAGGATTGAATTATAATATGTTGAGTGTTTCTCAGCTAAATAATTCAGGTCATAGAGTATCATTTGAGAATAAGAAAGAAAATATCTTCAAAGAATCAAGAAGATTGACTGGTATCGGTGAACAGACAAAAGGTAACTTATTCTATCTGAATGATACTAACACCACTTACTGAATGGCTAGAATTGAAGACATATGGTTGTGGCACAAAAGATTGTGTCATGTGAATTTTGACAACATGATGAAAATAAGAAGAAGGAGAAATGTAAGAGGCTTACCAACGATGTCAAAGCCTGAAAACATCATGTGCAAGAATTGTCAAAAAGGTAAAATGGCAATGTCTGGTTTCAAAAGTAAAACCAATACATCTAATGATATTCTAGAATTAGTCCATACTGGTCTGTGTGGACCAATGAGGATAAAGATGTTGGCAAGTTGACTTCCTAAGGAAGCATGACTTATTTTTTGTTGTCAATCATGGCAACAAAGTCATACTAAGTTTCTATCAAAGATAACTGAGAAGATAAAATGACTAAGTACAAAAAATAGGATAGACAGAGAGATACAGAGATTGGCACATTAGCACACGTGTTAGAGATCACACCAGAGTATGCATTCTTAGGTATATACTCTATGGTGTATATACATGCTATATCCAAATATGCAAGGTACAGAACATCAGTTTATAAAAGTTACAGGCAAATTAGTAGACCTGCAGTCCAGGAAACAGAGCATGGAAGCCGACTACAGTTTTGATCAGCGTGTATTATTTTGTGATGCTAAGGCTATGTGCCTTTAGTTATAAGTTTGTATTAATGTAATTAATGTTGTAGTAAACACGCTTGAGCTGACTTGTTCAGAAGCGTTGTATATTTTGTTAAGAGGTTGACTAAGTGTTATGTTTTGGGTCGCACCTATTCATTTGTAAAGATATAAGTATGTAATGTATTGTTATGTTACAGTGTGCAAGAGAAGTTGATTATTGTGTAAGAAGAAGTTGCAGAGGGATAGTATAATGAATTCAGAAGATGATATAGCTCTTTGAAGGAGTAAGAGAATCCACACATACACGTAACTAATTAGACAACAGTGTCACTACAGTAGTTCATTTTTTATATAGTGCATCTCAACATACAGAGGGTTGTAGCCTTCATATTATTTGGGTAGTGAGCTATACACCCCTAACAGGGTTTTGTAAAAGACCCCTAATAGGGTCTGACCCTTAACCAGGTCATTGTACTCAATTTGTAAAGACTGCTTCTAATAGGGAAAAGGAACTTTAACAGGTTCATTATACCTAGTACAATATTTTGTGGGTACTAATCCCCACCAGAGTTTTCCTTTGATCAAGGTTCTC
>MU223915.1:2436444-2447836 GCA_018584345.1 Thuja plicata | reverse complement strand
ATGGCTCTCAAATACTTATTAAAAGGCTAAGAAAATATCTGAAAGATTGTTCTACAAGTGATCTAGGACAAATGGTCAAAAATCTTAATGAAGAGAATAAATCTCTAAAGGATAAACTTGAAGATCTTGAGGAACAGCTTATAGATAACAAGAACACCATTGAAGACAAGATCAAAGAAAGCAAACAATTGGAAGATGAACTTTTGCAAGCAAACATGAAAGTCTTGGATTTGGAAAACATGAAGAAGAAGTTGGAATCTGAATTAACAAAAGCAAAGGATAAGATTGATAAACTCCACACAAGTTCAGATTTGATTCAATCTCAACTTAATGCACAAAGGCAAAAAGGTGACACTACTGGTCTTGGATTCAGTATAGCACAAGATGAAGTCAGATCATCACAAGAGAAAGAGAAAACACTTGAAGCATCTTCAGAAGCTAGAAATTTGAAGATACTACAGAGGTTATATCTGAACCACCTAAAAGGGAAATTAAGCAAGTTAACATAACTTGTTATGCATGCAATAAACTTTGGAATTTGGCAAGAAATTGTAAAGAGGTAAGACCTTTTAATGGTTATTGTTACTCCTATAATAAGTTTGGTCACAGGGCTATACATTGCAGAACTCAGTCACAACAAAATCAAAGAAGAATGAATCAAAACAATCAGAGAAATCAACTCTCAAGAAATTTGCAGAACACTACATGTCAGATATGCAACTACAATGGACACACAGCAAAGCAATGTAGCATGATGAAGAAAAGCATCAGACCTCCTATCATCTGTCACACATGTGGAAAGGCAGGACACATCTCAGAATTTTGTAGATCCAAAACTCAGAAGCAAGAGGAACCTAAAAGGTCACTATTTGAAGAAAAAGGAGAAGTCAATTTTTTCTCAGCTAATGAAGATTCAAGCAAAATTTGTGTTGAAGTAAAGAAGAACAAAGATGTTGACAAAGTAGTTGATGCATCCTCAGTGGACGCACCCTCTACTTCTACTTGAATAGACCTTCTTGGTCTTAGGGGGAGCTATTCTAGCTCAGGACCCCTACGCGGTTGGTGTACTCACTTCAGAGTATGCACCTTTGGATTTACAGTTAAAAGAACAGATTATAGCTATATGCATTCATGCATTATCTGAAATGCATCAAGATCAAAGTTTGAAAATCTCTATGTATGGTTGCAAGTATTAAATGTGGTAGATTGTATAAAAAGGAATTTGTATTTGATCATTCTCACATTTACATTCAAAGAGCAAGAAATTGAAGAGCATTGGAGCACTAAGATATCCAGGCTTGAAGGCATAGCAGTTTGAAAGTTGGAATGAATGGTTAATCAGTTTGAAGTGGAGCCCTAGCCGTCGCACCGTTTCAAAATTTCGTGGAAACCCTACTTAAAAAATCACCAAGTAGGTTATGGTGACCCCAATTGTATTTGATGTAGCAAAAAGGAAGAGATTCATATTTAAGAAGCATCCATTCAAGTCTATATTGGATGATGTGGAAGGAGCTTTCTCTAAAACCCCGATTGGCATTGTTCACGAGGAAGATATCCACGCATACATAGACTGCAATAAGGAATCATTAGGGAATGATTATATAGCCTCTTACATGGCATCAATGCTAAATAAGGATTTCACATTCAAAGATGAGTTCATGCACCTACAAAATAACCCTATTATTGAGTATTTGAATGCGCATGAGTTTGAAGAACCAGAATGGGTAAAAATCTTGTTGAGTAGAATTCATGATGATCTATTTTGGATTGGTGATGTCCCTGTCAGTATCACCATAGATTTAATCCATCAGTTGACTAGACCAATATTTGCCACTGGTAAAGATGTTAAGAAGAAGATTGAGAAATTTTGTTTGTCTAGAAGTGACAGGCATGGTATGACAGTCGACCCTATCAAGGAGGATGACATTAAACTCATGACAATGATACTTGGATACAAATTTCAGCAAGCAAGCAGGTTGAATAGTGTCTCTGCAGCAACAGTACTTGCAGCAATCAGAATAGTAAAGGATAACACCCAATACAACCTTTGTGAGATCCTGTGCAATCAGTTGATTGAAAATATCAGAATTATCAAACATGACAGAAGCAAAACATTCAGGTTTGGATCACTAATCATCTATTTGTATCATCATATAGTAGGAAAGGTTGCAGACCTCTATCTAGACAAAGGAAAACCTACAATGACTCAAATATCTCTTAAAGCCACACTAGAAAGCAGTGCAAGAGATAAAATGGATATGGACATAAAGATATTCAAGGTAAAAATGCAAAGCAGGTTCAGACTATCTTAGAACATAGTTGACAAGTTCAGGGATACTATATGCTTTATGGTTGAAATAGATTGCACATCCATGGAGGTTGTTGAGCCTAGAACTAAGTGGATTCATCCACTAGGGTATGAAGTGGAAGGCCATGTGCTAGAGGGATATGCGCGGGTCTTATTGTCAGCACATAAAGACCCCAATGAACCTAGATGGGACACCTAGAGAGAAACGACTAGCAAAGTGGACATTGAACTAAAACTTGCTGTTAACAAAAGGAAAGCATCCAAAACCACATCCATGATTATGAAAGAACATGGTATCACACAAAAAGAGCTGGATAAGGCTAAAGAAGCCAAAATTTGCTAAAGTTAAGATTGAGAAGATTGATGAATCTTAGAAGAAGAAATAGAAGAAAAATGAGGAGAGTACATATGCGCCTACTACCAGCATTGATCTTGATACCTCTCCACCTTTTGTACCTAGTAAGAGACCTAGAGGAAGAAAGGAAGTGCCTACAAATAATCCATCCTCAAGAGCTACACGAAGCATAGTAAGGAGTACTCAAGCACCTCCTGAGGTAGGTTTCAAACCAAGCTTGAAAATATTGAAGAATAGGATTATAAATGAAGGTAGATTGGATACACTTTCAAAGGTCTATAACAAATATAAAAAATTTGATAAGACAGAGATACATTACATGTTCATATCTCATATGATCAAGTTTAAGAAATTAGATCTTGAACTTAAGATAGTGATACCAGATAACTTATGGAATGTATTGGAAATTATGAAAAGACATGCTATTGAGGAAGACATGAAGATTAGAGAAGAAAGTCTGGATACTCTTCTTCCTGTTTTTTCACATGATGAGAAGGCTATTCTGTTAGATTTAGTAAAGCCTCATCTCCACAGTAAGACAAGGACTCTATAGATAATGAATAAGGAATATGAACAGGTTGGAAAGGAGACTGAAAAGGCATTTGCACAAGTCTTTATGGATATACATATGTATCCACCAACGGTGCCTACAACAAAATTTATTCCAGCTCCTCCTAAATAGGTTACAAATCTAGTAATTCAGATTGTGCCTATGACAGCTCCACAGGATTCAGCACCCACAGTGACAATAACTTCTGAGACAGCTAAAGATACAGAAGATACTATAATAGTTGACAATGTCAAGATATCTATGACAACTTCTAATAATGATATGAATAAGGTTGATGAAGCAATGAACATAGATGACACATCTCTACAAAAGAATGAAGTTCCTTCCATTGATCCAATAGACTTGGATAAGGAGAAAGATACTCAAGGTAATGAGACACCAGTGAAGGAGATTCATGTCAAAAGTGAATGTGTTGACACAAGTCAGAATACTATTTTCTCAACATCCACTCAACCATCTACATCATTATTGTCAAGGTTAACTCCTGACTCAACAAGTTTAGATGCATGGGGAGAAGAAGACCTTATCAAGATCAGCGTCCTTGCCATGGAAAAGGAAAAAGAGAAACATGTGATGAGGAACCCTCACTTTGTTGAATCAATAAACATTCTGAATGATTTAGTTCCTGCTGATAAGAAAGTTGCAAAAGCTCAAACTATTGAACATGTGGATAGTGCACTAACAAACTTCAAGTCACACTTCACTAGCTTAGTAGAGATAGCTACTAAGATTGCAGAAGATGAGTATAAGAAGGAAAGATTGAATGAAGTGATGAAGAAATTTACCTTGGATCTAAACTCTCTAAAGATTGGACAATCTATATTGAAAGGGCTAGCAAAAAAAGGGAAGAAAGTCGTAGCAAACTGCATGGATAGAGTGAAGCTCACCTCTGAGCACACTAAAAAGATAGCTGAAGTAGAGGAAATGGTGGACAACATAAGAAAATCTATTGAGAATTCCATGCAAGACATGAACATATGCAATAATGTCTACCAAGGACAACTGGACAAAATTGAGAAGGCAAAGCTAGAAATTAGCAAAATAAGATTTAGACAGACTCAATTGAGAAATGCACTTGCGGCTTCACTAGTAGTCCTAAATGAGAACATCAAATAGATAGATGACACAATGCAGACTTATGTTCAAGGTCCTTGATTGGATCTAGTGAAAATGGAGAAGTTAACATATGCTTTATGCGTGCACCTCCAAACAGTTGATGCAATGAAAGCATTCTGGCAGAAAGAGATTCAGTCTCTTCAAGTTGTGTACCCGGATGTATATATAGAGTAAGTATGAAGACTTATAGTTTTTTGCACACCTTTTTCATTCATGTCAAAGGGGGAGTAGTATAGAATGTGTATATGTGGAGAATTATATATGTACATATCATTACGTTATGATATACAGTTATTTTTGAATGAAGTAATTTTGAGTAACTTAGCCACATTCCTTTGTTGACATAAATGACAAAGGGGGATATTGTTGGAAAGTTGACTTCCTGAGGAAGCATGACTTATTTTGTGTTGTTAATCATGGCAACAAAGTCATACTAAGTTTCTGTCAAAGATAACTTAGAAGATAAAATGACTAAGTATAGAAAATAGGACAAACAGAGAGATACAGAGATCAGCACATTAGCGCATGTGTTAGAGATCACACCAGAGTATGCATGCTTAGGTATATACTCTATGGTGTATGTAAATTCTATATCCAAATGTGCAAGGTATAGAACATTAGTACAGAAAAGTTACAGGTAGATTAGTACACCTGTAGTCCAGGAAACAGAGAATGGAAGTTGACTACAGTTTTGGTCAGCGTGTATTATTTTGTGATGCTAAGGCTATGCGCCTTTAGTTATAAGTTTGTATTAATGTAATTAATGTTGTAGTAAACATGCTTGAGCCAACTTGTCTGGAAGCATTGTATATTTTTTTAAGAGGCCGACTAAGTGTTATGTTTTGGGTCATGCCTATTCGTTTGTAAAGATATAAGTATGTAATGTATTGTTATGTTACAGCGTGCAAGAGAAGTCAATTAGTGTGTAAGAAGAAGTTACAAAGGGACAATATAATGAAGTCAGAAGATGATATAGCTCTTTGAAGGAGTAAGAGAATCCACACATACATAGAACTGATCAGACAACAGTGTCACTACAGCAGTTCATTTTTTATATAGTGCATATCAACATTCAAAGGGTTGTAGCCTTCATATTATTTGGGTAGTGAGCCATACACCCCTAACAGGGTCATTGTACTCAATTTGTAAAGACTGCTTCTAATAGGGCAAAGGAACTTTAATAGGTTCATTATACCTAGTACAATATTTTGTGGGTACTAATCCCCATCGGATTTTTCCTCTGATCAAGGTTCTCTGTAATCATACCTTGTGTTATGTGTTCTTTTGTTATGATTCTTTGAATGCACATTTGATATATGTTTAATTGGCTGAAATATAAATAATTGATAAACACTGATTCACCCACCCCCTCTCAGTGTTTCTAACAAAAGAGTTATTATGGAGATAGATATTTTATTCTCTTTGTTGATGATTACTCTAGAATGATGACAGTTATGTTTCTAAAACATAAATTTGAAGAATTTAAGATGTTTAAATGGTATAAGGCTATGGTAGAGAAACAAAATGGTAAGGATCTGAAATGCTTGAGATCAAATAGAGGAGGTGAGTTTATATCAGATGAATTCACTAATTTATGTAATGAGCATGGTGTAAAAAGACAGGTTTATGCACCAAGGACACCACAGCAAAATGGGATTGCTGAGAGAAGGAATAGATCCATAGTTGATTGTGCAAGAACACTGATGATAGAGAAAGGCATCACCCAAATCTTCTGGAGGGAAGTTGTCAATACTACTGTCTACACATTAAACAGAGTACAATTGAAGAAGGACACAAAGAAGACACCCTATGAGCTATGGTATGGTAAAACACCCAATGTAAGTTACTTTAAAATCTTTGGTAGTCAATGTTATGTCTTAAAAGATGAGAGAAATGGAAAGATTGATGCAAAAAGTGATGAAGGTATCTTTCTAGGGTATTCCACCAAGAGCAAAGCTTATAAATGTCTTATCAAAGCTTCTAACAAAATTGTTGAAAGTGCAAATGTAAAGATAGATGAATTTGTAGAAAAAGAATGAATTGGAAAGAACAAAACAACCAAAGGACTATAACAAGTTTGTATACTATGAAGAACCTAACACTCTACCTAAGCAACAATGCTTAATTTCAGAATAAAAGAATGTTGTAACCGACGGTCAGGCTGCAATCATCGAAGGTCAGGATGATGATCAAAATAATGTGCAAGGTGATGAAGAACAAAATGACGATCAAAATAATGATCAAGCTGATACACAAAGAGCTATACCTATACTTGCCAAATATGTAAGAAGGAACCATCTAGAGATCCAGATCATAGGAGATAAGAAAGCTGGTACAAGAACAAGAAGTAAGTCTCTAAACTCAAGTTGTTTAATTTGTGAGTTTGAGCCAAAATCTGTCAATGCTACACTTGATAATGAAGAATGGATAAGTGCTATGATTGATGAGATTGATCAGATTGATAAAAATTATACATGGTCACTTGTGCCAAGACCGGATGACAAGAATGTCATCGGTACTAAATGGCTATTCAGGAATAAGTTGAATGAGAATGGAAAAGTCACAAGAAACAAAGAAAGACTAGTATGCAAGGGGTATGCACAAGAGGAAGGTATAGACTATGGAGAGACCTTTGCACGCATTGTTAGGCTAGAAGGTGTAAGAATACTACTTTCTTATGCTACATTCAAATGATTCAAGGTATATTAGATGGATGTCAAGTCAGCATTCCTAAATAGAATACTTGAAGAAGAGGTATACATTGAGCAACTAGAAGGTTTTGTAGATCCAAACAAGAGAAACATGGTATGTAGACTTCATAAAGCCTTGTATGGATTGAAACAAGCTCCTAGAGCCTGGTATGGATGACTTCATTCCTATCTAATAAGTATTAGATTTGTAAGGACTAGTGAAAACAATAATCTTTATTTGAAGGAAGATACTAATGCTAACACTTTGATTGCTGAAATATTTGTTGATGACATCATATTTAGAGGCAATGATGTGCTATGTAAATCATTTTCTAATGAGATGAGAAAACAGTTTGAGATTTCTATGTTTGGAGAGATCAAGTTATTTCTTGGTCTACATATCATGCAACAATGTGAAGGCATTTTCATTACACAATCCAAATACATTAAAGAGGTCCTGAAAATATTCAAGATGGAAGATTCCAAACCAGTTGGAACACTGATGGCTACTGGATGTAAGTTAACAAAAGAGGACAAGACACTGGAGGTAAATCAGACTTTGTACAGATCAATGATAGGTAAACTCATGTATGTTGTCCATACTAGACCATATATTGCACATGCAGTAAGAATTGTTGCTAGATTTTATGCTAACCCCAGGGAATCACATATGACTATTGTGAAAATAATTCTAAGATATCTGAAAAATACTGAGGAATATGGCTTATGGTATGGAAGAGAAGGCAAATTTGAACTTAAGGTGTTTACCAACGCTGATTGGGCTAGAAATCTTAATGACCAGAAGAGCACAACTGGAGGAGCATTCTTTATGGGTGACAGACTTGTCACAGGGATTAGCAAGAAGAAAGGATGCATCTCTCAGTCTACTATAGAAGCAGAGTATGTTGTTGCTGCTACAAATTGCTCAAATATTGCATGGATCAAACAGTTACTAGAAGGTATGCATATGAAGATCCTAGAACTAGTGATTATCTATTGTGATAACACCAGTGCAATAAAAATTTCCAAGAATCCAGTCATGCATGCTAAGACTAAACACATTGCCATCAAGTATCATTATTTGAGAGATCAAGTTCAAGAAAAGGAGGTGATACTTGAGTATGTGCAATCCAAAGAACAATTGGCTGATATCTTCACCAAGCCACTGTCCAAGGATATATATGAATACTTGAGGAAGAGACTAGGGGTCAAACCCTTGTCTACCAGTCAATAAAATGACTAAAGGTTGCATCAGCCTACATATTATCCTAATATCATTCATGTTGATGCAAGAAAAAAGATGAACTTCAAAGCTAAATCTATATACAATAGGTATATATCAGAACCAAGCACCAGAGCATATTGATGTATTACTGATGGATAAGGGAAATTAAAAGAATATATTATGGATGGAAAGAAAAGATCACTTGATATTAATGTCAGATATCTGTAAGATACTTGTTTGGCATTTCTATCAAAGGGAGAGAGTTTATCCATATTATCACAATCTTGAGGAAGAGAGAGATTATCCATTATTAGATTACTCCAACAAGGAGAGATCATATCCATAGGGAGAGAGATTGTATGAAAAGACTATACAAAGGGAGAGTTGCTGACAAGATGAAAAAGACATCAAAAACAGAAGAACATCAAGAGAGAGAAATTAACACAAGAAGAGGACGTAACACATCAGAAGAATAAATCCAAAGAGTTGCAAGAATCAAATCTAAGCTAAAAACAGAGCTTGCCAATGGTTAGACATTTTTATCGGTTATCAGAATAAAATAATTGGTAGTTTGATGAATCTCAATTGTTGTATTTCATATTGTATTAGAAATAGTATAGTATGATAATATAGTTTGTTACCATCAATGCCAAAGGGAGAGATTGATGAAATGTAACTAATTGAATGTTTGATAATGTTAATTTGAAGATAATGCAAGTAATTAAATCAGTTAATGGTTTGTATTGTCATTGATGTCAACTTGATATCATCTATATGGTCATGTACATAATGCCAAAGACTTCAGAGAACCAAAGGAACAAAGGTTATACTTCTATAAATACATAAAATTCATGTATTCACTAAGTGACAAACAACACCGATAGAGTGCACACCAATGGACAGAGCAAAGATGAAAAGTCACAGTGATACCTAACGACCAGAAGAGCAGTGTTGCCCAATGAAGCAGAACCACAGAGTGCCCAACGAGAAAAGTCAAGGTTGCCCAACAAGTAAATTTCCAATGATGCCCGATGGACGGAGATCACGAAGCTAACTGGAGTCTCACCGGTGGAACTGTCAGTTGTCGCCAACGACTAACTATAGAGTTGACCAACGGAATAGAGAGTTCAGAAAATGACAAAATATCTAGCTGGCAGAGCTAAAAGAAAGACTTAACTAGTTTTTTTATTTGTTTTATTCCACCAGAGTTAAGTGGTTGATTTAAAGATGATTTATACAGTTGGAAAGAGGACTTCTACGAGAAAAATAAAGAGTTATGCTTTAAATCTAATTGGCTAGATTGTTTTTCACGCCAAGAATCAAGAATCAAGAAAATGAATATTATGTCTAAGAGACAAGCTTAATTCATTTTCATACGAGTCATTCACACATGAAAATGGGATTAAGGGGAGTGAATAGAAAGAGGATGCTGAAGAGAAACTGATGAATAACAACTTCATACAATCCTTATCAATCAAGCTAAAGGAGAGCTAAGGAATTCTACAGACATTGACAAACAGTAAGCACAGCATCATAGAGCAGAAAGTGTGGAGCACAAAAGAATTGAATTGATACATTGATTAGAGAGGTAATGTACTTAAATAGATCTAAAAATCTTCAATTCAAAGTTGCATCATGAACAAGTCATAGTGTTTCAGTTTAACTATTAAAGCATCAAGTCTCTTAATAGAGAAGGACTTAATAGTCTTCTATATATTGAGGTACATCCCAGGGAGTGCCAAAAAGGTTGTTTCATGAAAGTAGCATTGGATTTTCCCGATACCTATTGAAAGTCTAAGAAAGAGGTTGATTCAAGGATGGTAGCAATTAATGCCCAATACTAAGTGACAACCTCTATGTATAAAATCCTCTAACAAGGTCGCACTTAACAGTGTGTTTGTAACCTTTAATAGGGTTGGCTCCTAATAGAGCTCACTTCAGAAGAGTAAAAATTTTGGGTACCGGTCCCAGTGGTTTTTCCCTTAACAAGGTTTCCACGTTAAAATCCATGTGTTATGCGTGTGTGGTTTATTACTTTACTATTTTACATCTCACATAGTTAATTTTGGATTGATTGTTATACTCTTCTTATTTACTAAGTTTTGGTAAATACTTATACTACTTATCGGTAATCAAGGAGAATAAGGACAGACAAGGAAAACTGATAGACAGTTAATCTTTATAATGTATTTCATGGCATGCATCTTGTAGGAACATATTAATCTAAGGTTTATAGATTGGTGGTTAAGTTTTTAAGCATAAATTTTAAGGCCACTGATTCACCCCCCCCCCCCCCCCCCCCCGCCTCTCAGTTATTACTAACAGATAGGTAGCATGACTAGTCCTTTCGAAGATATCTCTTCTTCATCATAGGCTTTAATGGTTATCTTCCTCCATGGATCAATAGCATGTTCTAAAAACCCTAGCACCTTGACCAAACTAGAGGTACAAATGTTCAAACCTGCACCTCCATCTATCAATACACACTTTACCTAATGTATATGAATCAAAACCTCAATGTGCAGGGGCTGATTATGTGAATGATTCAAGGATTTTTCATCTTCTCCTTAAAAAGATAGATAATGGGGAGATGTTATGTGACCAACCATTGCTTGAAATTTGTCTATATCTATGTCTTTTGGGACATTAGATGTATGCATGTCTTGCTCAAGGAATTCCTTATGAACTGGAGAGATCTTTAGTAACTCAAATATGGATATTTGAGCCAAGGTTATTTGCAACTGGTCAACCAAGTTGTAATTGGAAAATGGTGTGGGAACCATTTGTCTTGATATTGCTGGTTTTGGAATTGTGATAATAGTTGGTTTGGACAACGTTGGTTCCTTTGCTAAGGAATTGACCCCTTTGATCATCACCTTGGATTGACTGCACATTACTGCATTCAAATGTGTAGCCTTGTGTTTTACCCGTTTTATAGTGATCACATTGATTGATGTATCTTTTGTTAGAATAGTCCCAAAGGATAACTGAGAGAGGGGAGGGGGGGTGAATCAGTTATCAGCTTATTTAATTCTTTAACCTTATTAACTCTAGAATATAATAAAGCAAATGCACATTCAGATAACACAATAGATAACAACACAATTTGGTTATGGGGAAACCAAAT
>MU223915.1:2401138-2435683 GCA_018584345.1 Thuja plicata | reverse complement strand
TCAAGCATAACCATAGGAAAGATATAACCATACAAACCATAGCTATTAGCACAACAAGAACCAGTGATACAAGGATTCTTTTCATCCTTCTTCCTTTTCTTATAGGAGGGATAACCTAATGATTCACTCTCCAAGGAATCACTAAAATGGACACTGTCCTGCTGACATAAGTCCTTACTGAGTTTAGTTTGTCTGTTCTTAGTAACAAGAGTATATTGATTAAAATTTGGTTCTGATAACTTGGAATAACTTGGACACAGATAGATTATCAGACTATTTTCTGGACCAGTGCCTATCCTTTGGGCTATAGAGTCAAAATAAGCGAAGATATCATTAAAAAAAAACATAGTAAACTGCCTTATAGCTTACATGCAATTAAGATAAATTGCCTTACAAATTATCCTGTCACCTCAAGAGTATTGTATCAAATTCTTAAACCAAGCAGTATGCTCCTTATAATTACTTACAAAATTTAATGCTTTCCTTGAAAGAAACTTGCAAATAATCAAATGGTTACCTTATAACCAGAATGCTACAGAATACCTTGTAAACTTAGCATAGAAAAGCATACACAAAGAGTAAAAAGACAGCAATAGAGGAGAGTAAAATTGCACCATACATTATTTATATGATCCAGCTTTTCATACATGAAAGATTATACAGCTTCAAAAGATAGATAGCAATTTAGAACCGCTGATTTCTGCGATATATTATCTCTTCTCCAAAAAATGTTCCAACATCAAAGACCTTTTCTCATTACCACATTCTGGTATATATAGGGTTTTTGACCATCTTGGAATCCATTAAGGATGCAACAAGCTTTGGATGGTCAAAGAAAACCTAACCCTAAAGTACAGAGAGACAAAAGAGAGAAAAAATGGCGAAAGGACCCAGTCTTGATAGTATTTATGTTGAATCCGGCTGGTTGGGCTTACCTTCTCACCTATAATCTCCTTTTGCATTAACTTCCCACCTTGTTATGAACAGTACAGCGCCATGCATTTACCTCATTCATTGTCTAAGATTTCTTCTCCTTTAAGCTTCCTTTTCTCGGGTGAAACATCACTTCCCAAGCTTTCACTTCATCTTCTGATGGCCACTTGAAATTCAGAACACTCCCCACTCTGTACCTGTACCTGTTTGAAATTTTAGCCACAACTTTGCTCACACTTGCAGTACTCTAGATCTCCTTTTTCTCATTATCAATATTGAAACAAATCTATCTCAGATATCAGCTGATTGACCTGTGCACAATTTCCTGCATTTAGAACTTACCGATCAATCAGGAACATACTGCAAATCAAGTAAATTATCCTTTTCTGCAAGCTTAACACCTTGGGCTCTGAAACTGAAAGCACGGCTACCGAGCGATCCACACTGTTAATTTGAAAAATTTGCCGCCATATTTTAAATCTCAGGATCAAGCGACCGCGTGACTGCATGAAGTCTCTTTGTCGCGGGACTATGTCACTAACCCCAGCTCCATTTCATGACCTAGAAAAAAATGTGCTTTTTAACCTCTGGAAAACCTAAGTCACAATCTGGCGACCATGCGACCCAACTAAATTCAAAGTCGCGAGCAGTTAACACTAACTCATCATTTTTCCTGTGACTTCGCTACTAACTGTCTAGCTTAACCTCTACGGTTGTCTCCCAGTCACTGAACGCTTGCATTCCATTTCACGATCACACGACAAGCCTAGTCACCAAGTCGGGAGATACAAGTCTTGAGCCTTTGACCTTTATCATAACAGTTCTTATGTGCCCTTTCTTTACTTATAGTGACTACGCGACATGCCCTAATTGCCAAGTCGGGAGGACTTTTCCCTTAAGGCACTTTTATTTCCAGACTTTGCGACCACCATCAGATCCTTTGTTCTCTTCATTCAACGGCCTGCACTTAATCGCTATATTTCATGTTTGCCCTTAAACCGTTCTGAGACTTTGTGACTGATGGGAAAGCACCCTAGTCTCATAGTCGCTCAATCTATTTCTTCTTTCTGGCAACCTCGCGATAACCCTCAACATCCACCTGGCTTATGACACATGTCACCTGATCATTTGTCCTCTTGCTACACACTGAAGAGTTGAGTCATCATCCCCATTCTGGCGACATTCCCACTGAGTATCACAGTAAAATTCAAACAGTTAGTCGCGTAGTTTGAGCTGATATCTCTTAACCGTCGTTTATTCTAGAGACTATGCGAATGAAAGCATTGCTGACTGTTAGCTGTGGCATGACTTAGCGACAACGCGACAAAGGTTAATCACAAAGTCTAAGAACATTTTACTAACTGTGAGAAATCTTCCGTGATCACCCGACTAACAGTGGGCCCCATTCTTTACAAAGCTTAAAAAAAGATGATCTCGCAACTACCCGACTACAAAGAAATTGCTAAGTCTCAGAATGATGGAGGAATATTCTAATTTTAAACGAGACTACGCGACAATGGAAAATGCAGAGTCAGGAGACATTATGGAATATTCGGCTGGGATCACATGACGAAGCAACCTGACTTAAAACACATGTTTTAAGTGACTTGAAAAAGCAACAATGAAACAGAACATGCTAAGACATAGGGTTTAATTTTATCATTTAACACTTAGCAGCCCTAGGGTTTTCAGGGTTTATGAATTTGGCAAGGTTTTAGACTTGGGCACCTGAAAAACATGACAGAGGAATGGCCATAAGGAACAAGAAGGTCGAAAAAGATATACCACAGCTCAGAGAATAGTACAAGGAACTACGCAAAACTGGAAAAATAGGAAATACAACCAACAGTGGCTCTGACTGAGGATGGTTAAATGCAAGTTTATACCGAGAACCACAGACTCTCTGGTTGTAGACCACCTCCTCCCGGAGCAAAACCCTAAAACTAAAAGGGAAATATGTACAGAACTTACAAATAGGGGACAAAGAAAGAAACATATAATACAAACTTACTTACAAACTTTGAACCTCATTCAAAGAGGGGCTTCAAAAACTGCCCATGCACAGGCAACTCAAAGAGGTTTCCTTCCATATTCTTCAATAGATATGAGTCTTTACCAAAGTTTTCTACAACAATGAACGGTCCCAGCCATAAAGAATCAAACTTTCTATGCTTGCCTTTATCCTCTGCCCTTGCATTCCATTGGAGAACTAGATCATCACTTTGGAATTTTCTCTCAGTAGCCCTCCTGTCAAAAAGATATTTCATTTTTTGCTGAAGTTTGACATTTTCTTTTTGACTCCTCACTTCATCTAATTCATTCAACTACAAAATTTTGTTCTGCATACTGTCAGAGACATCTAAATGTTCTTCTTGAATGAATTGGCAAATGGGCAACAAATTGCTAATAGGCAATCTTGCCTGTAAACCATATACCAGCTCAAAAGGAGATTGACCAGTTGCCTTTTTGAGTGTTATTCTATCAGCCCAAAGGGCTAATCTCAGTTTTGTATGCCATGTCCTCTTGTTTTGCTCTAGAGTCCTCTTCAATATTTTCAATATGCTTTTTTTGCTAGACTCAGCTTGTCCATTGGCCTGTGGATGATATGGGGATGAATATGATATTGTAATCCCATACTGCTCACAGAAGCTTGTCATTTCTTCTGATCTGAAACTCATAGCATTATCCATTATTAATTTATTTGGCACTCCAAATCTGGTCAGGATGTTCTCTAACAAAAATTCAGTGACCACCTTACTAGTTTCTTTCCTTGTGGGAATAGCCTCAATCCATTTAGTAAAGTAATTTGTGGCCACTAAAATCCAACTGTGTCCTGCACTGGACTTCTCTTGAAATTCTCCAATAAAATTAATACCCCAAACAGAAAAAGGAGCCTCAGTACTCACTGGGTTGAGTAACAGAGCACGTGCAAATTTCAACTTATTGGAGAACCTCTGACACGGTTCACATTTCCTAACATGTGTATAGGTATCCCTAAACAGAGTAGGCCAATAATATCCTTCCCTCAAAATTTTATGGGCAGTGGTCTTAGCAGAAAAGTGACCTCCACACTGTCCTTCATGCATCTCACTTAGGACTTTTTCAGCTTGAAATTTGTCAAGGCATAACAATAGCACACCATTCTTATCCTTCCTGAACAAATCTCCCTGAATCAGAACATACCTTTGAGCTTGCAGCTTCAAACTCCTCTTTTGATTATCAGACAAATGATTAGGACATTTAGCATTTTTGAGGAAGAACATAATATCAGCGTAATATGGCTGCCTTTCTATACTGGTAATAGCCTGGTCATTTTCTTATGTTTGATTTAATTGCACTAAATCCAGGTTCTCCTCTGTCATAAGTTTGGCCAAGCCCTGACCCCTTACCAACTTGGCGATATTGATCTCCAGATTGAACTCTTGGATCCTTGTAATCCACTTGCATCTCTTACCAGTAACCTCTGACTGTGTAAGAATGTCTTTCATTGCTGAGTGTGGAACATAGGCCTGCACCTTGGCACAAACCAAATAGGGCCTAAAAGACTTCACAGCCTTTACCAATGCATAGGCCTTCTTTTCCATTATATCACAATTAAGCTCTGCAGCTTGCAAGGATTTACTGTAAAAAGCTATGGGGTGTTCAAATCCTTGCTCATCCTTCTGAAGTAAAATTGGAGAAATTGTATGAAATGGAGCAAATGAGAACAGAGAGAAAGGCTTAGTGTAATCTGGAGATTTTAACATTGGAGTTTCCTGCAATGCCTTCTTTATTCTTTCAAAAGCCTGTTGAGCTTCATCACTCCAAACAAACTTAGTATCTTTTTTCAGCAACTTCACTATGGGCTTGACAATCTCAGCAAAATTAGCTACAAATCTCCTAACAAAATTAATCTTTCCTAAGAAAGATTGTACACCTTTTAAATTCTTTAGAGCAACAACTTTCTGAATTGCCTCCACTCTTTCAGGGTCTATTCTCACCCCTTCTCTGGACACTATATGTCCAAGCAATTTTCCTTCTTTAACTGCAAAATGACTTTTCTTAGGATTTAAAGAAACACCATATTCTAATGCTTTATTAAAAATTTTGCCTAGATGATCACAATGATCATTAGCCTTCTTAGAATATGCAGTTAAGTCATCTTGGTATATTACCATGAACAAATCAATAAACTCTATAAAAGCAACATCCATGGCTCTCTGAAAAGTTGCACCTACATTTATCAAACCAAAGGGCATTCTGATATAAACATAGGTTCCCCAAGGAGTAGTAAATGCAGTCTTGTATTGTTCTGACTCTTTGACCAGAACCTGGTTGTAACCTGAAAAACCATCCATCATTGAGAGTAATTCACAACCAGTCACCTTATGCAACATTGCTTCCATGTTTGGCAGTGAGTAATTATCCTTCAATGAAGCAATATTCAGATTCCTGAAATCAACACACAGCCTGATGTCACCATTCTTCTTCCTAACTGGCACTAGGTTGGACACCCATGTTGAATGTCTGATAGGTTGGATTATGCCAGCATCCTTGAGTTTCGTCAACTCTTGTTGCATCTTGGGAGCCAACAAGGGGTTAATGGGTCTTTATTTCTGTCTGAATGGCTTGACATCTGATTTCAAAGGAATCTCATGTTGGAACAGGTCCTCTCTGTATGCCTTCAAGTCCTCATATGACCAAGAAAAAACATGCTTGTATTTTCTCAGCAACTTGATTAGGTTTATCCTTACATGAGAGTCCAAACCTTTCCCAATATATACAATCTGAGGACTGCTTTTTGATCCTAAATTTACTTCTTCCAAATCTTCAACATTAGCATTTCTTATCTTTGCTGCATCATTTTGTTGACTGACAAACAATGCTTCAAGTTCAACCAAACCCTTAGGAATTTGATTAGAACTCAGTTGAACTTCATTTCCAAAGATGTAATCCTTCCCATCATCTGATTCTAATAAGGAACTGTAATCTATGTTCTAGTTTTCATACTGATCTAAACATTGCATGAACCTGAGGATATCTTGATCATCTTGGAAAACTTGCCAGTTGTATATGTTATCTGGGACAACTGGTCTTGTCTTTACTTTGAGTATTGATACTCCATGCAAGGTCAAATCATTATTTTTCAAAGCAACATTTCCTAGAAAATCAGCCATAATATTTTTTGACCTTTCCAACCAGGTTATATCAAAAGCATCAAACATCTCTAGTTGATCCCAAATAGCATGCTTATACATTTTCAATCTATCATTTTTCACAGCATATTTGGATCTAACTTGTGCTACCACCAGCTCGGAATCACCATAAACCTTTAAACATTTTATTCCATGTTTGATAGCAATCTCAAGTCCTAAAAATAAAGCCTCATACTCTGCAGTATTATTAGTACACTAAAAGGCTAGCAGAAATGAGTATTTAAAAGTAGTACCTGATGGGGATATCAATAATAATCCTGCCCCTGATCCTTCTTTGGAACAAGCACCATCAAAATACATTTTCCATATCCCATCCTCTTGTAAGGTTAATTCTTTACTTAAAGAATCAACTCCTTGATCTTGACAACAAATTTCTTCCTTCTGCATTCTGAAGTTCTCCATGTCCACATCAATGCAACAATTAATATGAGTATCCTCATATTTTTCAATCATATGAGGAGTTCAGCTCTCCCTTAAAACATTGACGTTTTCTCCAGCAATATTGAAAGTAGCATATGACAAATCATTTTGTATGCTCCCTCCCATTGAGGCACTCCATTTTCTTGACAATAACATGCCATAATGAGGTGGTATATCAACCACAAGAACACTCATTGTCAACACAACATCAGGGAAAAGTGCCAGTCTGTAAGGCATGGCCTCAATAGTACCAATTACAGGGACTTCCTTGGAATCCATAGCTCTACACCTACCATGAGGTGTATCAACTTGTAGCCCCATTGCCTTCATGATCTCAACTGGCATAACTGTGTTAGACGCTCCTGAATCAATCATACAATTCTTGAGCACTTTATCATTTATTATTAATGACAGAAAAAATGGTTCCACCACCTTGGGAGAAGAATTAGCATTTAGAAATATTTGAGGGATCTCAGATGTTAACATCTCATCCTCACTTCCCTTAACAAGTGGTCTCTCAGATACACATACTGAATCTTGGACCTTGATTGTAGGTACACTATCTAACAAGGCCATTACCTTTTCCTTATGTTCCTTGATTCTCATCATTTCAAGAAATGGTACCTTGACTGTCATCTGAGACAAGCACTGACTCATGTCTACTGGAGTATAACAAAGATCTGCCTGTTTTTATTTATCAATGATAATTTCATTATTATCACCATGTTTCTTTTTTTCTTTCAACCTTTTATTTTCTGTCTTCTGAACAGAAACAATCTTTTCTTGGCCCTTGTCATTTTCATCCTGTGCAACATCTGACTGCATAGTTTTTGTGATAACCTTGACCTTATGTTTATTTACATTTTCTTTAGGTTCTTCCTTTTTCTGAACATATTTAGTATCTGACTTATTTTCCTTAATGAAGATACCTGAGGGCTGACTACCAGTTCCACCTACCACCCTGTTTCTTAAGTGGTAATTGCTTCTAGCCTTACTTACCAACTCAGTAGTGATCCTGGCCTTCTCTTCATCTGAAGCTTTTCTTATGAACGGGATATCTTGATCATTTTGATCATAGCAGCTGATATCATCATCAGCCTCATCAACCTCACTGTCAGATAAAATCTGTTGATGATGATCCTCAACCCTCCTTTGTGAAACATAGGAGTCATGGTTTTCCTCTTCACTACTTGAATCTGTATCATGGCATGAATAGGCATTAGTCATACTATTCTCCTTCACTTTTTTCCTGTTCCTCATTTGCTCTTAGATTTAAGGAAATAACACAAAAATCTGGGTTATGAGGGGCATCACAAGCCTCACACCAAGTCTCCCCATTACAAAAATGGACCGAATCCCTATGAAGGGGGTCTGGGGTCTTATTATCTGTCCTTTTCCTTTTAGGTGCAGTGGCAGGATTTCCATCCTTGAACTGAGTGCCATACGGGTGATTTTGCATTCTATTCTGAGGATTGTAACTATTATTGTAAAGAGGTTTATTGCCTTGAGGAGCTCTATATTCCTTATGCTCCGGTTCTTTTAGATTGCTCTTACTGAACCTGGGATCATCCCTCTTATTCAATTTACCCAACACTCTTCTATTCATTTCAATGTTGACTGCTATCTTATAAGCGTCAGTAAGTGTCCTTGGGTTTTTATCCCTCAGAGCATATCCCATTTTGGAATCATAAGCATTTAAATAAGTTGCTAGACACACTTCTTCATCTAGATTTATCTTTTGAAACAATTTATGCATAGCTCTTTGGAATCTTGTGTTAAATTCCATAACCTCTTCATTGTATTTTTTCTTAATATTATTGAACTCATTCAACAAAAAACCCTTATTTGTCTTATCCCCATACTGATCTTTGAACAACTCAACCAGCTCATCCATAGAAACAATAGAGCCATGAGCAAGGCTTCTGAACCATTCTCGTGCATCTTCAACCAGGGACTAAACAAAAAGCTTCATTAGCACATCTTCATGGGTAATATTTAAGTCATCAACAAAGTCAATGAACTTTCTTAAGTGTGTTTCACAGGAAATCACATTATTGCCAGCAAACTTGGGGAGCTTTTCTCCTATATCACCCACATCTTTAGGAAAGGCATTAGGGTATCCAGGGATACCCACAAAATCAAACTATTCTTACCTTTCACTATGTAGAGGTTTCCTTTGGAAATTATCATCTTCTTTAGCCACAGTAACTTTTCCTCTGGAAGATGTATTATTCTCTGGCCCTGAAAAAGAATATTTTGAAGACTATAAGAAATCAATCTTTTTCTTCATTTCTATTGTTGCAGCCTCCATTTGGGATTTTTCTAACATTTTTTCCATAGTTTCTTTTTCAATTCTCAATTTCTCCAAATCAATTTCCAATTTGGACATTTGGTCAACAATAGGCTTCTGAAATTGTTGTTCTTGCTCTTTCTGTGCACCCATCTTCTGTTTACCCTTATCTATTTGTAAGCTAGAAGCCTTTTGAGTGAATGGTACTTCTATGTTTTTCTGAGGCTTCTCTGTTTCTTTTGTAGCTTGGTGTTTAGGTAATATTTTTCTATTGTTATCAAGAGTCTTGTGATCACTCTTGTTTTTTCTCATTTCTCTTTCTTTTTACATTTGTTGCACCAGGGCCAGCTGCTTCAAAATAAACTTTTCCTCATTGTCCAGCATATCAGAAGGATTATCTTCTGAATCTGAACTAGGTGTTGTGATCTCTTCTCTCTCATTTGAAGTAGAGGTATGTGTGGGTGTGTCTAATACCCTTTCAGCAGCCTCCTCATAGTCTGAAGTGTTACCCTCATGAGAATGCTGAGTAGTATTCTTGTCACTCCTGACATTTGTTTCCTGAGCTTTCACAGGAATCTCATCCATATTAAATTGATTTCCTTTTTTCCTCCAAGAGGCTCCTATTCTTGAGGTAGATGGGATTCCTTCATTCAATACCCTTTCTGGGTCAATTCTTACTCTTGACCTAGTATTCATTCTGTAAGACATTTGTTAATTTTGCACTAATCTTAGAGATCTTCCTTTCAGAGTCGCCACCCAATAAATTGGGATGAATGAATAACTATGAGGGGTTAATATAACAACAACAACTGGGACTTTGTAAAACTTTAGGCCTTAACACACTAGAGATTCCAGAATACTTCTTCAAACCTTTACAATCTCTTTCTCCCCAGCAGAGTCGCCAATTTGTTAGGGATTTTTCTTGTATGAATCACAGTGCTTGAAATGATTACTTATTGATTCAGGGAAAAGAAAAGCCTAATTGCTAAGGACTGGATAAGGTCCTTCTTCATTTTTGAGCTCCACATATGCTCAGGCAGGTTTTACCTTTTATGATGGCTGTTAACACAGAATGTGTTGATGTGGACACTGATCTGCTATGTATCTTGATTAAATCAACTTATGAACCAACTTGCAAATGATCAAGCATAACCATAGGAAAGATATAACCATACAAACCATAGCTATTAGCACAACAAGAACCAGTGATACAAGGATTCTTTTCATCCTTCTTCCTTTTCTTATAGGAGGGATAACCTAATGATTCACGCTCCAAGGAATCACTAAAATGGACACTGTCCTACTGACATAAGTCCTTACTGAGTTTAGTTTGTCTGTTCTTAGTAACAAGATTATATTGATTAAAATTTGGTTCTAATAACTTGGAATAACTTCGACACAGATAGATTATCAGACTATTTTATGGACCAGTGCCTATCCTTTGGGCTATAGAGTCAAAATAAGCGAAGATATCATAAAAACAAAACACAGTAAACTGCCTTACAGCTTACATGCAATTAAGATAAATTGCCTTACAAATTATCCTGTCACCTCAAGACTATTGTATCAAATTCTTAAACCAAGCAGTGTGCTCCTTAAAATTACTTAAAAAATTTAATCCTTTCCTTGAAAGAAACTTGCAAATAATCAAATGGTTACCTTATAACCAAAATGCTACAGAATACCTTGTAAACTTAGCATAGAAAAGCATACACAAAGAGTAAAAAGACAGCAATAGAGGAGAGTAAAATTGCACCGTACATTATTTATATGATCCAGCTTTTCATACATGAAAGATTATACAGCTTCAAAAGATAGACAGCAATTCAGAACCGCTGATTTCTGCGATATATTATCTCTTCTCCAAAAAATGTTCCAACATCAAAGACCTTTTCTCATTACCACATTCTAGTATATATAGGGTTTTTGACCATCTTGGAATCCATTAAGGATGCAACAAGCTTCGGATGGTCAAAGAAAACCTAACCCTAAAGTACAGAGAGACAAAAGAGAGAGAAAAAATGGCGAAAGGACCCAGTCCTGATAGTATTTATGTTGAATCCGGCTGGTTGGGCTTATCTTCTCACCTATAATCTCCTTTTGCATTAACTGCCCACCTTTTTATGAAAAGTGCAGCGCCATGCATTTACCTCATTCATTGTCTAAGATTTCTTCTCCTTTAAGCTTCCTTTTCTCAGGTGAAACATCACTTCCCAAGCTTTCACTTCATCTTCTGATGGCCACTTGAAATCTGGAACACTCCCCACTTTGTACCCATACCTGTTTGAAATTTCAGCCGCAACTTTGCTCACACTTGCAGTACTCTAGATCTCCTTTTTCTCATTACCAATATTGAAACAAATCTATCTCAGATATCAGCTGATTGACCTATGCACAATTTCCTGCATTTAGAACTTACCAATCAATCAGGGGCATACTGCAAATCGAGTAAATTATCCTTTTCTACAAGCTTAACACCTTGGGCTCTGAAACTAAAATCACGGCTGCCGAGCAATCCACACTGTTAATTTGAAAAATTTGCCGCCATATTTTAAATCTCAGGATCAAGGGACCGTGCGACTGCATGAAGTCTCTTTGTCGCGGGACTATGTCACTAACCCCAGCTCCATTTCATGACCTAGCGACAATGTGCTTTTTAACCTCTGGCAAACCTGAGTCACAATCTAGCGACCATGTGACCCAACTGAATTCAAAGTCACGAGCAGTTAACACTAACTCGTCATTTTTCCTGTGACTTCGCTACTAACTATCTAGCTTAACCTCTACGGTTGTCTCCCATTCGCTGAACGCTTGCATTCCATTTCACGATCACACGACAAGCCTAGTCACCAAGTTAGGAGATACAAGTCCTGAGCCTTTGACCTTTATCATAACAGTTCTTATGTGCCCTTTCTTTACTTATAATGACTACACGACATGCCCTAATCGCCAAGTCGGGAGGACTTTTCCCTTAAGGCACTTTTATTTCCAGACTTCACGACCACCATTAGATCCTTTGTTCTCTTCATCCAACGGCCTGCGCTTAATCTCTATATGTTCATGTTTGCCCTTAAACCATTTTGAGACTTTGCAACTGAAGGGAAAGCACCCTAGTCTCATAGTCGCTCAATCTATTTCTTCTTTCTGGCAACCTCGCGATAACCCTCAGCATCCACCTGGATTATGACACATGTCACCTGATCATTTGTCCTCTTGCTACACACTAAAGAGCTGAGTCATCATCCCCGTTCTGGCGACATCTCAACTGAGTATCACAGTAAACCTCAAACAGTTAGTCGCATAGTCTGATCTGATATCTCTTAACCACCGTTTATTCTGGAGACTACGCAACTGAAGGCATTGCTGACTGTTAGCTGTGGCATGACTTAGCGACAACGCGACAAAGGTTAATTGCAAAGTCTGAGAACATTTTACTAACTGTGAGAAATCTTCTATGATCACCCGACTAACAGTGGGCTCCATCCTTTACAAAGCTTAAAACAAGATGATCCCGCGACTACCCGACTACAAAGAAATCGCTAAGTCTCAGAATGATGGAGGAATATTCTGATTTTAAATGAGACTACGCGACAATGGAAAATGCAGAGTCTGGAGACATTATGGAATATTCAGCTGGGATCACGCGATGAAGCGACCTGACTTAAAACACATGTTTTAAGTGACTTGAAAAAGCAACAATGAAATAGAACATGCTAAGACATAGGGTTTAATTTCATCATTTAACACTTAGCAGCCCTAGGGTTTTCAGGGTTTATGAATTTGGCAAGATTTTAGACTTGGGCACCTGAAAAACATGACAGAGGAATGGCCATAAGGAACAAGAAGGCCAAAAAAGATGCACCAGAGCTCAGAGAACAGGACAAGGAACTACGCAAAACTGGCAAAACAGGAAATACAACCAATAGACCTCACCAAATTAACTCTAACTTTGCAATCATCTTGAAACATGTTTGGCACCTTTAGATAACTATCATCAACTCATAAATAATCATGAATATACGCACACATATCCCAAATATAGGTGAAACTCAAGAACCAATGGAATACGTCAGCTCTGTACAGACAAACTCCAGAAACTGTAACTGCCACATAACAAAATTACTCAACACAACTGAAACTTCATATCTGAGTCTGCGTGTATGAACATAACATAGTAAATATGTATGCAACCTGAATATACCCATGCAAGGCTTGATATCATCATTCTGATAATTACATACAGAATCACTACTATATATTATATGTTGTCATCAATGACAAACATACAATCAACTAGCTACCAGAACTAAATCTCCAACAATCTCCCCCTTTGACATTGATGGAAACATATGATATTAAAAACATCTTCAACACCTAGTGTCTTCTTTCTTTTTACAATCTTCTCAATATCCTCATCAAAGATTCCTCTACACTGCTTTAGTTCTTTTGACTATTTTTATACTCCCCCAGAGTATATTCTCCCCCTTACTATATACTCCCCCTTTGACATCAATGGCAAAGGGTGCCATAAGAAATTAAGCACAGGTACTACTCCAGAATTAGAGTAATCAACCATTCATTAGTCACTATGGAATGATGTTCTTGCTGCTTTATCTAATCAGACTCAGGAGAGGGAATTACTCCCAACTTCTCCCTGAGATACTCAAAAGTATCTTTTGATAAAGGCTTTGTGAAAATATCTTCCAACTGTTCCTTGGTGCTCACATAATCCAATTTTACTTCATTATCTGCAACTTTTTCTCTAAGAAAATGGTATTTGATCTCAATGTGATTTGTATTTGTGTGCATCATAGGGTTCTTGCACATGTTAATAGTACTAGTGTTATCATAGAAAATAACAATAGGATAGTAAACCTGTATACCAAAATCTTTAACCATATGTTTGATCCAAACAATTGTTGAATAATTCAATGCAGCTGCAATATATTCAGCTTCTGCTGTCGACTAAGAGATACAATTCTGCTTCTTTCTTACCCAAGAAACCAACCTATCTCCAAGAAATAATACTCCTCTAGAAGTACTCTTCCTATCATCAAGACAACCTACTCAATCTACATCTGTACACACATGAAGTTGTACATTATCTAACTTAGGATACCATAAACCATAGTCTATAGTTCCTTTTAGATATTTGAATATTCTCTTTATTTCCATTAGGTGATTTTGTTTTGGTTTAGTTGCAAATATTCCAATAATTCCAACTACATTAGATATGTCTGGTCTAGATTGAGTAAGGTATATAATTTTTCCAATTATAGATTTGTACAATGTCCTGTCAACTACTTCGCAGTCATCTTCTTTAGAAAGCTTGCTTCTTATTATCATGGGAGAGCATACTGGTTTACAGTCTTCCATCTTGAAAGTTTTCAATATTTCCTTCACATATTTGGACTGATTTATGAATATTCCTTTATCTATCTATTTTACATTCAATCCCAAAAAGTATTTTATAGGACCAATCATGCTCATTTCAAATTTATTCTGCACTTCTTTTGCAAATTCTACACTAAGCTTGTCATTACCTCCAAACATAATGTCATCAACAAATATGGCAACAAATAGTAGTCTATCAGGTGTCTCTCTTATGAATAGGTTACAATCTACTGCTCCTTTCTTAAATCCAATCCTGGTAAGATAACCATCTAGTCTCTCACACCAAGCTCTTGGGGCCTATTTAAGTCCATAGAGTGCTTTCTTTAATTTTCATATCATATCTGGCTTATCTGATAGATTGAATCCTTCAGGTTAGTCTATGTATACTTCTTCCTTTAAGTCACCATTCAGAAAAGCTGATTTGACATCCCTTTGATATACTTTAAAATCCTTGAATGTTGCATACGCCAAGAATAACTTAATGGCTTCTAGTCTTCTCACAGGGGAAAGTGTGTCAATATAATCTATCCCTTCCCTTTGTGCATATCCTTTACACACTAGTCTTGCTTTATTTCTGACCATTGTACCATCTTCATTCATCTTGTTCCTGAATACCCACTTTGTTCCAATCAAATTTTTGTCACTAGGTCTGGGAACCAATTCCCATGTATCATTTTTGATTATTTGATCTAATTCTTCTTCCATTTCTTTCTCCCAATCAGGGTCCTTGCAAGTATCTTCAACATTTAAAGGTTCAATCTGTGAAAGTAAGCATACCTCTTCATCTACTGACAGACTTCTTTCTTTTGATCTGGTCAAGAATTTGCTGCTCTGATCTCCAATTATCTCATCCTTTGAATGGTATCTAGATGTGAATTTTGGAACTTTTGGTGTGACATCCTCATCAGTAACTTCATATACTTCTTTTCTTGATTTAGGTTCATTACATGATACATCAATGCAATCAAACATTTCTTCAATAATAGTGTCTTTACTGCTGGGTCTAGGCTCATCCTCAATCATGGGTGCATATTCATAGTATCTTTCTTGAACCATGAAATTTTCATCAATCTTTACATGAGTGCTTTCAATTATCTTCTTTAATCTCAAGTTGAAACATTTGTATGCTTTTCTTTTAGTAGAGTAACCAAGGAAAATACCTTCATCACTTCTACCATCAAACTTACCAACACCATCATCTCTCTTGATGTAGCACTTTCTGCCAAATATTTTGAAGTATTTCATAGTAGGTACATTACCAAACCAAAGTTCATAAGGTGTTTATTCCATGCCTGGCCTTAGTTGAGTTATGTTGATAGTATAGACTATTGTATTGACTCCATCTCTCCAATAGGTGTGCGCAACTTTTCCTTCAATCATCATAGTGTGCTTTGTATCAAGTATGATCTGGTTCCTTCTTTCTGCTATCCCATTCTTCTATGGGGTTCTGGGTGCATTCAACTATCTTTTAATTCCAGGTTCTTCACAATAGTCATAAAAATGGTCAGAGGTGAATTCTCCTCCTCTATCTGATCTCAGACATTTTAGTTTTAATCCAGATTCATTTTTCACTTTGGCTTTGAATATTTTGAACTTATCAAAGGCTTTAGACTTCTCCTTTAAGAATGCAACTCGCATTATTCTTTAAAAATCATCAACAAACAAAATGAAATGCCTTTCTCCATAATATGACCTGGTTTGAGTAGGACCACATAAATCTGTATCCAGTAGGTCTAACTTGTTTTCAGCTGAGTTTTACTTGCTTCTAAAAGAAATCCTTACATGCTTTCCCATAACACATTCCCTGCATATTGTGTCAGCTGGTCTTGCAATACTTGGAAGATCTCTAACTACTTTGACATTGCTTATCTTTACTATATTATCAAAGTTGATATGACAAAGTCTCTTGTGCCATAACCAACTGTCCTCCACTTTTGCAACAAAACAACTTACATCTAAATTGAGCTGAAAAATATTACCTTTTGTTTTTTATCCTGATGCAATCATGTCTCCATCTTTTTTGCTAATGATGCATTTGTTTTCTTTGAATTCCAAATGATAACCTTTGTCAAGTAGCTGTCCAACACTCAGTAGATTATGATGTGGTCCATCAACATGTAAAACATCATCTGTCTTATTCTTTCCATCCAGGGTGATGGATCCTCTACCTATGATAGGTTTAGGAGTGTTATCTCCAAATCTAACCATACCACCTTTGTACTTTTCTAGATGAACAAATCTATCTTTGTCACCTGTCATGTGATGAGAGCATCCATTGTCAATGATCCAATCAGTTCTGATGTCTGCTTTGGAAATTAGGGCTAACTCTTGTGTTTCCTTTCCATCTTCAATGTCAATATGCTCAATCAATTTTTCCATGTCTTTAACGGCAATGAATCCAATTTCATCTTCTCCTAAATCTTCATTAGTTACACCTTCTTCATCATGATAGCATTCCTTCCTGTATCTAGGTTTATAGTCAGATCTAAATTTCTTTACTCTTGTTGGACACTTGGTTAAAAAGTGACCGATCTTGTTGCATGAAAAGAATTTGAATGGAAGTTGTCCTTCATATTTCCCTTTGCCTTTCTTTTCTCTTTTGGAAATCATGGCTATGATTTCTTCTATTTCTTCATCAATTTCTTGTTTTTCATTGTTGGTAGAGATGTGAGACTTCTTGCCATGAACTGAAGCTTTGAAAGTTGTTTCACCTTTTGGTTCATTCTTCAATCTTGATATCTCAAGTGCAGAGATTTTACTAATCAAAGTCTCTCTCTTGAAATCTTGTGAAAATTGCATGGTTTCCTATAGAATAATGATCTTGTTCTCATGGTCTGATGTTAAAGTAGTCAACAGCTTGTCCATTATATCTTCTTCTAATATTTCTCCACTATTGTTTCTAATTCCAGAGACTGCTTCATTTATCCTTTGATTGTAGGCTCTAATGTTCTCTTTAGGTAACATCTCAAGAATATTGTGTTTCTTTTTCCATGTCTTCCTGCGCGGATTCTTATCTTGAATATCTCCTTCAAACATGTCTTCTAAATACTTCCATATAGTGTATTCCTTGTCTAATTTCTTGATGTCAAAAAATTCACTGTCAGATAATGCACTTATAAGGGCTTCTTTGGCAACTGCACTAGCTGTGAATGTATCCTTCTGTTTACTAGTAGCATCATCTCTTGAATATATTTTAAAGAGGGAATAACAACTTCTTGTGTGGCTATCTCAAAGATATCAAAACCACCACACTGCAGATGTGTTATCATTTTGTTTTTTCAATCCAAATAATTTTCTCCATCGAGCTTAGGGCTCTCTTTTTTGAAGTAAGACATCTGATCTACCTTAAGCTGTTAGGCTTCTTCTTCAAGGCACTTGGCTCTAATACCAATTGTTAGAATAGTCCCAAAGGATAACTAAGAGGGGGGGGGGTGAATCAATTATCAGCTTATTTAATTCTTTAACCTTATTAACTGCATAATATAATAAATAAAATGCACATTCAGATAACACAATAGATAACAAACCAATTTGGTTACGGGGAAACCAAATGGTGAAAACCCCGGTGGGTATTAGTACCCACAATGAACTATACTTATTTATAGTAATCCCTGTTAGAAGATATTTCAATCCTGTTAGAATTTGTACTTTACAATCCAATAAGTATAGTGACCTAGTTAAGGGTCGGACCTTGTTAGGAGTCTTTTATAAATAACCCTGTTAGGGGTGGTGGACTCACTATCCAAAAGCTCACTGCTTGATGGTGAAGGATACAACCTTCTGAAGTACAGATATGCACTATATCTGATAATGAACTCTAGAGTAGACCTGCTATCTTGATCAGTTCCAATGTATTGTAATCTTCTACTACTTCTTCACATAGACCCTTGATGAATGTGGCACAACTGATATTCTGCTCTGTACATTTTTTGTCTCTTTTCATATCATTCACACTTAGCGTATCACAAATGACTTGTTATAAGTATCTTCCTCAAAGTATGAGATCATGGGACCTGTTAGACAACTCTTCATAACATCCTTGTTGGCTTTACTAATCACGCAAGAATAATTACAACCACACAAATATAAACTGAATAGACGCGACACTTCACTAAGTCAGTGTCACCAAATTAACTCTAACTTTGCAATCTTCTTGAAACACGTTTGGCACCTTTAGATAACTATCATCAACTCATAACTAATCATGAATATACACGCACATATCCCAAAGATAGGAACAACTCAAAAACCAATGCAATATGTCGGCTCTATACAAACAAACTTCAGAAACTGTAACTGCCACATAACAAAATTACTCAACACAACTAAAACTTCATATCTAAGTTTGTGTGTATGAACATAACATAGTAAACATGTATGCAACCTAAATATATCCACACAAGGCTTGATATCATCATTTTGATAAGTACATATAGAATCACTACTGTATATTATATGTTGTCATCAATGACAAACATACAATCAACTAGCTGCCAGAAGTAAATCTCCAACATCTTTTGCTTCCAACATGTTGATCACCTTATCATTATTAGAATATGTGTAGTTAACTTCATTTCCTTCTATCTTGGAGGCTTCTCCTTTTTCATAATTTCAAAATGATTTTTTTAATTTCGTATGATCCTCATTCAAAGTATGTCCTTCCACATTAATCTTGTCTCCATCAATCAAATCTTGAATGACATGCTTAAGTTTGATGCAGTCATTGGTTTTATGTCCTTTGTTTTGATGGAAAGCACAATAGTAATTATCATTCCACCATCTAGGTCTCACTTATGGTTCCCATGGTTTGGACTTTGATAGTGTAATGATTTTATTGTCCAAAAGAGTCTTTAAAACTATCTAAAAAGGTTCTCCCAATGGGGTGAATGTATTCCTATATCTAGTCAGCCAAGGCTTATTCTTGTAAAGTTAATCTTGGAACAATTGAAGCTCTGCACATGGTTCATATTTCACAATCCTTATTAGAGGAAGAGAAAACATAATTCACTTAGTTCTTGAAGGAAAAGAAGATTAACTTTGCGTGTTCTTATTCTGACATGCCAGGATTAGACCTAGACTTGATAATGCATCATTTATCTGTAGCTCCTGGAATAAAACCTATGAAACAAAAGTTGAGAAAAATGCATCCACATGTGGCATTTCTAGTAAAAGAAGAATTGGAAAAGATTTTGAAAGTTGGATTCTAATATGGTCCTTGTTTCTAAAGTAGATAAATCCATAATAATTTGCATAGATTTTAAATATTTGAACAAGACTTGTCCAAAGGATGATTTTCCATTGCCTAACATTGACATGATTATAGATATCACGACAGGATATGAGATATATTCACTTATGGATGGTTTTTTCAGTTACAATCAAATAAAAATCTTGCCTAAAGACCAAGAAAAGATATCATTTATCTATACATGGGGTAAATTTTTCTTGAATGTAATTCCATTTGGACTAAAGAATGACGGGACAACATACCAAAGGGCTATGACAATGATCTTTCATGACATGATGCATAAAAACATGGAGGACTACGTAGATGATACTCTAGTCAAATCAAGAAGTAGATCATCTCATATTGAGGATTTAAGGAAATTATTAGACAGAATAGAGAAATTTCAATTAAGACTCAATCCAAAGAAATGTATTTTTGGTGTCAATCAGGAAAGCTACTAGGAATCATAGTTTCAACAAAAGGAATCAAAGTAGATCCAGCTAAAGTGAAAGCAATGTATGTTTTTATGTGTCAATCATCTATACCTACAAATCTACAAACACAACACTCTATAACTCATTAGCTCAATTGTTAGCACAAGAAATCCTTCAAAACATAACAATCAAAAATCAAGCTATAGCTTCCTATTTAGAAAGAGTTCGATCTAACTATGACATTTCTCTTAGAGTTATGCTTTAGACCAGTGACATACAATTCTAAAATGGAAGATTCAAAATTCTAGGAAGCCATTAGTATGTATCTTAAGCTAAAAAATATTAATTCTACATTCATTTGATCCTTTAAGAAATTGAAGTGTTTACTAATTAACTAAGAATGCATGAATTCATTTCTACAGCATAAGCCTAATGCAAGATTGTAAGATTTTCTGATCGTTTAGCTAAAAATTCACTCCTTTTATGAAAAATGAAGTGAAATGAGTGGTTGAGATTGATTCTTTAGGAGTGATGAGTATTAATCCTTTCCAGATCCATGTGAGATGATCCATGCGTGTCAACTCTCATTGGTCCATCAATTGACTTTTTCCCTTTGTGGTGAGTTGTAATTTAGGAGTATTTATTTAATTTTCTTTAATTAATTACCTTAGCCAAGGGATTTAATGAGGCAGATTCAATTAAATAAGCCAAGGTAATAAATTAGAAATTAATGATAGGTTTAGAAATGGTTAATGTTTTCTTTGAGGGATTTCATTGATTTTAGAGAATTATGCCAATAATCAAATATTCAAATTAGCATAATTGGGAGAAAGATCTTTATTTAAGGAAAAATAGAGTATCTAGTTAGAGTGGCCCAATTTAGGGTGATTACAAGGATGACTTTAGTTTATGATTTCATCTCTTATTTATTACATTGGAGGTTGAAACTGATGGTTTTGGGTCCTGACCTATTTGTTGTAACATGTTTTCTGAATTATTGGGAAATGTAATATTTTCTGGGTCGACCTGATGTTGCAATTGCTTTATAAGCTTATGGACTTGTTCCTAAGGGGCAGATGGTCTTCATAAGATTATTTATCTTTAGTTTCATTATTATTTGTAAAGGTTTTCTTATCATAATTAGGTTTGTATGCTTGGCATGTGAGACTGCATTTTGCAGATCTATTGTAAATGATTTTTTCATAATAATAGAAGGCTCATCTCTCATTTCTATCCATCTTGGCTTATTGTTTTCTTTGTGTTTTATTAGCTACAAGGATTGGACTGATCTCCTTGAGGTTTCTCTATCCTTAACTACATCAAACCCACAGTGAGCCCTTGTAAAAATCACCTTAATCAGTGTCACCTTAACTGGTGTTCATTTCATGAGAATTAGTTTGTCTATTTTTTTGAGTTTTGTTTTCGATATACTCTAATGACATTATATGGTTTGGAATTCAATGGTTCAATGATAGTGATATCCAGTTATCAAATGTGTATATAGTTTTTGATGATAGTTGTTCAATTGTGTTTCTTGGAAATTTTTGTACGCCTCTTCTTTGTGATTCATGGTTCCCAAGCTTTCCAAAGGCGAGGGTTAGTAGAAAAGGTTTTACAAATGATATAAATCCAATACACAAATACTACTAAAAAAAATAACTCGAAGCATAACCAATAAAATGTAAAAGCAAAGAAAGGAAAACAAATGAATGCAAACCCTGAAGCGCTTGAAGCTTCTATTGTTTCTCTCTACTCCTTCCAAAATGCTGTTCTTGATGCTCAGTATTGGGGTGGGCAGCGTCTATGACATGAGAAGAGTTGAGAATTTTATAATTGAAAGGAGTGTGTGATCACAAGATGGCTTGAATGCTAGAACCAAACTGACATATTAATGGCACACGAGAGCTTAAAATCTTGGATCCTTCAAATGGTTGTGAAGGTTTTATTATATAGGAATTGGGGATGAAATGAACGGTTGAGATCAATCCCAGAGATAAGGAGATGAACGGTTGAGATCAAAGGGAATTGGAGAAGCCATTAGTAAACTCCACCTCTTCAATTTTTAAAGAGGAGACAGAGTTTGGTTGACTGAAGAGCTAATTGTGAGTTACCTTTTTTAACTGAAGAGGTGGGTGAAGTTACCCATGTGGACTAGAGAGGTGGGTGAAGTTACCCATGTGGACTAGAGAGATGGGTGGAGTAACCCATGTGATCTAATTGGAGTTATCTCTTTGAAGATAAATGAATATTTAATTCATTTATTTAATTAAAGTTTTCAACATGTGAGATAATTGAATTCTTTTTGATTTAGAATTGCTTTATTGAATGAAATTAAATTAATTTAATTAGTAAGTTTAAATTTTTGAATTTAAACTATAGGAAATTGAATTTAATTAATTAATTAATGGTAAATTAATCAATTCGGGTTAATTAATTAAATAAAATTAATTATATTATTAATTTTGGAAATTTGATTAGATGATTTGGGGAATGAATTTAGAGGAAAATAGATGATTAATTAATGATTAAAAAACCATTAATTAATAGATGAAAAATAGTGTTTTTAATGTAAAGTCGCAAGCCTATCCATTTTTGCGTGTCTACATTTGCCCCTCTTTGATGCGACGTGACTTGTCGCAGTGTGTCAAAGAATTTTTAGATTTGATCCTGCCCCAGTGATAGCAAGTGGACTATATGCCCCCTTAACAAAGTAAGCATAGAAAATGCGTCAGATGAGCATTAATTTGCTGAAAAAGTGAATCACTATATGATGATGATGAATGCATTCCTATGTTAGTTATGATGTTATTGATATGGATACATTGATTATATGATCTACTATGCACATGTTTTGGATTTTTCTTATGCAATAAATGAATGCAATCTACCATGCACAAAATGTTTGAGTAATGCATGTGTTAGTTAGAAGGAAGTTAGTTTGGAATGTGATCTCTGGGATTGATTAATAGATAAGGAATGATAGAAAGGAAACTTTTTCTTTTTTGATAGATATGATTTGATAGAAAGGATGAGTGTCCCAAGTCGCTGCCCCTATTTCCAATATTTGTCATCATTGCATCTTTTTTTTATTTTTCCAAAATCTCGAAGAGCATTGAATGATCCAGATCACATACCACCTAGATACCGCCATGACCTCTTGATAGCAGAAGGAGTCAAGAGATTGAATAGAAAGAGAACCTAGTGCACCGAAATATTGACCATCTGGGTTCAACTATGTTCCCTATTTGAAAAGAAAGAGAGCCAAAAGCACCCAGATATTGACCATCTGGATACCGCTTGTCCTCTGAATTAATCTAAAAAAAATAAACTAAGATAGAACTCCTATGCACCCAGATTCCATCTGGATAACACTATGAGCCTTGATTTTTGAAAGGGAAAGCCAAGAAAACAAGATAGAACTCCTACGCCCCTAGAGTCCATCTGGATAACATCGTGAGCTCTTGTTTGCAACACAAAAAGGGAAAGACCATAGAAATCAAGATAGAACTCTAAAACACTCAGAGTCCATCTGAATAGCACTACAAGCTTTTGATTCTATAAAACCAAACAAGAAAAATAAAAGAGAAGGAATGTCCAATTCTTTCCTAGGGTTAAGCTCAGATCGTGGAACTACGTAGCTGCCAGTTAAGTGACAACACCTACCACATTTATCCTAAATCATCATGGCCCTGAAATCAAAGTGAACATTCAACAGACAGCAATCAAAGAAAATAAGTCGTGATCTATCATAGCTACTCTCCTCACATGGTGGATCCTGGAGTAGCATAAGAATATAACTATGAAATATAGACTGACATCTGACCGATTGACTAACCTAGTCAACATTTTTTGGATGGTTCCTCGATGTGGTTGGATTCTTTTGATTAGCTCAATTCTTTCGATAGGCTTGATTGGCTTGATTGTTTGAATGTGTCTGGTTTTAGTAATAGATTACTCATATAAGACTGACCTGTCTGGTTTGAGTGTATCCATCCCTATGTAAGATGATTGGTATGATTTGATTGATTGATTTTGATCGTGTTGGCAGCTGATCAAGCTGTGTTAGATGGGCCCCATGCTGGTTCGCAAAGATCATGATTGTGACAATTGGTAGATTGGCTTGGTTGCCAGTTGCTTGCTAATTGATTTGATAGATGGATAAAGCTATGTCAGATGAGCCCAATGCTGAATCACAAAGCTCAAGATTGTGATATTGATTGACTGGGCATGATTGCCCTTTACTCTCTTGATAACCTAGTTGGTTTTATTGCTTTGGATTTTACAATTTTTTTAATGTTTTTAATGAAGTTTGATTTTCTCAGGACATTTTGATCTTTTTCGGATTTTTTGATGATTTTTCCAATTTTTTTGGATTTTTTCAGGACATTTAGAATCGCCCCCTAGTCTGGTGGACCAGTACTAACCATGGATAAGTGTTGGTGCTCAAAGGGGAATGTGCTTATGGATATAGCTTGGTTAGTCATTCTTGCATTTGAAATCTACTCAAGCTTTTGGAGTTCATTGATAGTGAAGCTAGATTTGAACACTTGGCACCTGTTTGCCAGGTTTTCACTGAGAGAGTGATTTTGTTTCTCTTTAATTTTTTGCTTTCTTTTTAATTTTTTTTTTGTTTCCAAGGTGCTTGATTGCTAGGTTTTTTCCAAGGTAACTTTTGTATTTTCTAATTTTTTTGGTATTTTCTGGATATGTAGATAGGTGCCTTAACCATAGAGTTCTTAAGGGTAGAACCTCTTGAGGTGCATGTTTTTGATGTATCCTATGAGCTGATCTCCTTCTGGTGTTGCTAGTATGAATGCCCCACTCTAAGTAGAGCTGATAATGAAAAATGGGCCTAGCCAGTTAGGCTCAAACTTTCTAGGTTTGACTCTTTCTGCTTGGTTCATTTGATTTTCCATGAGGACAAGGTCTCCTACCTCAAATTTTCATGGCTTCACCTTCTTGTGATAGTTTCTTCTAAGGTGATTCTGATAGCCTTGTAAGTGGTTGAAGGCATGTTGTCTTCTTTCATCTAGTAACTCCAGTTCACTAAGCCTTGCTACTCTATAGTCATCATTTGTAATCAGGTTCTTCAAAGATATCCTTAGGGATGGGATTTCCACTTTGAGGGGCAATACTGGCTCTGATCCATATACTAGGGAGAAAGGAGTGGCTCCTGTAGGTGTTCTCACACTAGTTATGTATGCCCATAATGTGAGACTAAGTTGTAAATGCCAGTCTCGCCCTGATTCGTTCACTATTTTCTTTAATATTTTCAAGATTGTTTTGTTTGTAGCTTCGGCTTGGTTGTTCCCTTGAGGATAATAAAAGGAAGAGAACCCTTATTTGATATGAAACTGTTCGCATAGCTCTTCAACATCTTTGTCCTGGAAAGGTGTATCATGATCTGTCAGGATAGTCTGAGGGATCCCATATTGACAGATAATGTGGTTAAGTATAAACATTGCTATTTTCTTTCCAGTGATGTAAGTGAGGGGAATTTCCTCCACCCACTTGGTGAAGTACTCAATTTTTGCTATGATGTATTTGTGTCCATTTGCTGAATAAGGTGTAATTTTGCCCACTAGGTCAAATCCCCACATGGAAAATGGTAATGGTGATGTGATTGGATTTAGTTCCTGGGCTGGTGCATGGATGAGGTCTCCATGAATCTGAAACTGTCTACACCTTTGTACATGTTTGTGTACATCTGTCTCTATTGTGGGCCAATAGTATCCCATGCGGATGATCTTCTTAGCTAAGTTGTTTCCACTTCCATGGGTTCCAGAAATTCCTTCATGTACCTCGTACAAAGATTTTTGGGATTCCATGGAATTGAGACATTGTAGTAGTGTTTCGTCTAGACTTCTTCTATATAAAGTAGTTGAGAGGATGGTATACCTAGAGGCTTGGCAGATGAGGAACTTTCTCTAGTTCCTAGACAAGTTGGGAGGTAAGACACTATTTTGGAGATAGTTATACACATCTTGGTACCATGGTGATTCAGACCCAACAAGGATGCATGTTGATTTTGTGACAGATGCTTGGTGTGATGGAACCAAGATTTTCTCTAATAGAAACTAGAATCTTGTTTCGTTGCCTAGCATATCAATCAATGATGCTATGGTAGCCATCGCATCTGCAACTTTGTTCTGTGCTCGTGGGACTTGCTCAAAGAAGATGTAATGGAAATTGGTGTGTAGTGTTTCCATAGGTGCTCTACATGGTATGATCTTCTCAGCTTTGGTCATATAATCATTGTTGAATTGACTAATGATCAACTACGAGTCTCCAAAGACCTTTAGGTTCTTGATTCTCCATTGAATTTCTATCTTTAGACAGATGACCAGTGCTTCATATTTTTCTATGTTGTTAGTGCCTGGGAAGTTGAGTCTGAAAGACTTTGGAATTGTATCATGATCTAGAGTGATAAGCACTATCCCTGCCCCCGCACCATGGTTCATGCATGACCCATCAAAATATAGTTTCCATACCTCAATCACTGGTTGTAGTGTCATAATAGATTCGTTAGGAAAGTCAAAAATAATAGGCTGATGGTCCTGAATGGGTGCGTCTGCTAGTTGATCTGTGATCACTTTCTCTTTGATGGCCTTTATGTCTATGTACTCAATGTCAAACTCACTTAAGATCATTACCCACTTCGCAAGTCATCTGGTGAGTGTTGCTTTGCTTAGGAGGTACTTTAAAGGATCAATATGTGTGATCAACTTTTTTTGGTGACTCAACATATAAGTTCTCAGCTTCTGGGAAGTGAAGAAAACTGAAAGGCATGAATTTTCAATTGGTGTATAGTTGAGCTCATATCCTACCAATGTTCTTCTTAGATAGTAGATGGGCCTTTCATTACCTGTATCATAATGTTGTGCCAAGAGTACACCTAATGCTAACTCCATTGCTGGGTATACAAAATCAATGGTCTACCTTGGACTAGTGGCACCAATATAGGAGACTTGAGGAGGTAGTTCTTGAATGTTTGGAATTCTTGTTCACATCACTCTGTCCATATGAATTTGATGTCTTCGTGTAGTAGATGTTGGAATTGGTGGCACTTGTCTTCTAGCTGAGTTATGAAGTGCCTGATTGATTGGAGCCTTCCTTGTAACCCTCTTAGTTGTCTCAAGTTCGATGGTGGAGGCATGTCCAATATTGCTTTGAATTTCTCTAGGTCTACTTTGATGCCTCTATGTGACACTATGAACCCCAGTAGCTTTCCTCCTGTGACACCGAATGCACCGATCTTTGGGTTTAAATGGACTTTGTATTGCTGCATTATGTCAAAGATTGGTCCCAATACTTGTAGATGATCTTTGTGAAGCATTGACTTGGCTAGTATGTCGTCTACATAGTCTTCCATTATTTTGTGGATGAGATCATGAAATATTGTTGTCATAGCCCTTTGATATGTTGCACCCACATTTTTGAGACCAAATGGCATGACGTTCCAACAGTAAGTTCCCCAAGGACATGTGAAAGTTGTTTTATGTTGATCCTTGGGTGTGATCCTTATCTGATTATACCCTGAAAAGTCATCCATAAGTGATAGCATTTGATGTCCAGCGGTTAGATCTACTATCATATCAATGTTGGGTAAGGGAAAGTCATCTTTGGGACAAGCTATGTTGAGATCTCTAAATTCTGTGCAAATCCATATCTGACAACTATGCTTTGTAACTGGCACCAAGTTAGATATCTAGTCTGTGTATGGTATAGGTCTTATGAACTTAACATCTAGGAGCTTCTTCAATTCTTCTTTGACTAGCAATGCAACATGGGGATGCATCTTTCTCAGCTTCTATTTGACAGGTTTGGCATTGGGTAGCAATGGGAGATCATGTAGTACTAGCTCTGGATCTAACCATGGCATATTCGAGTAGGACCATGCAAAATTGATCATCCTTTCTTTAAAGAAGTTGATAAACTATTCTCTCGGGTGAGTGATTTTTCCAAGTATATGTTCTTTGGGGTCTTGAATCTCCCAAATTGACTTCCTTTGTTTCTTCTGCTAGTAATGTCGATTTCTCCTCTGTCAAGGGGAGGAGTTCCTTCTTTCCATCTTCTAGCACCTCAGTGAGGTTTTTGCTAGAAGATACGTCTTGTTTTAGCTTTTTATCATTCTTTTGTTCTTTTTTCTTTTGTGGACTGGAAACAGGAGTTGCCTCAACAAAATATGTCGCTCTGTCGAGGTCAATGGAGAAGCCTGCCTTGTGGTCTCCTAATGTAATGCCTTCCCTAATTCCCATGAAATTAGAAATAGCCTCATCGTTCTCAAAGATATCTAAATCAGGGGGTCCTTGTTGATCCCACTCTATTAGCTCTGGGTGTACAAGAAAAATACTTTCATGGTTGTTTAACTCTAGTTGATTGAAAGGGACTACAGATATGGTTCCCACAAAACTGGACTGTGATGTGGATGCACCACTTGAGGTTTGATAAATGACATGCTTATCTATGCAGGGTTATTTGGTAATGGTCAGTTGGTCAAATAAGTCTTCTAGGTTTATGATATTGTCTGACCAAGGGGAATAATCTAGGATCGATGGTTCAGAGTCGTGAAAGGATCTCCACTCATACTCGTGGGAGTCAGTCTCAATAGAATGCTTGTCAGATGTCTCACTTCCTTCATTATCAATGATTTCTATGTGGAGGTCTATTTGGGTTTGTGTGGTTCCCTCTTCAGTAGGAAACAACTATACTAATATGTTGCTTATCAGGACATGTTCTGTGTTGTGCCCCCGGTGCATCTCTGCTATTTGTTCCTGATTGACTTGAATGTCTTGGATCACAGGACTTGTTCTTTGTTTTCTATAGCCCAACCCTCTCATGTTTCTCTGGGTTGACAAGAGAGACAATTCCATTATGCCTTGTTGTCTTGCCCCCAGCCTAGTTGTACCATCATATCCAAATCTTTGTAACATTGTATAACCATTACCATAGTTTGACAAGGGTAGGGTTTGTTTGATTGTTTCTGGTGGGTCTTTGTATAACCATGTATTGATATCTTGTTCAAATGGATTTTCTTCCGCTATGTCTCCCCATCAGACAAAGGTTGTGGGTGGACATCTGAATAAAATAGGCTACAGAGTTTCTGTTATAATAACAGGTTGTGGCATGCCATAAGTTCTCAGGCTCTAAGGCATGTGCATGATAGTGAAAGCCTCTTGATATCTATACTCACCACAACCTTTGTCGATGATGGATATTTTTCCCGCTTTCCATGTGACATCCTTAAGATTTGAATCAGAAGAGGAGGGAATACTTGTGTCTTGGTTAATGGCTATCTTTCCTGTTGTCAGTGTGACATCCTTGGGAGTTGACTCTGAAGAGGATGGGATGCTTGCATCTTGGTTTGAGGGTACTTGGTTATCAGTCCTTATTTGGATAGCATTACAGTATTGGAAAGGATTGGGGTCTCCCTCTATGATGATTTCCTCTCCCTGGTGTGGGAAATTGATGCATTGATGGTATGTCCAAGGTACAACTCGCATTTCATGTATCCAGGGTCTCCCTAGTAGCATGTTGTATCCCAACTCAAGGTCTAGGATTTGGAAGGGATTTTTTTTTACCACTGGACCGATACGGATAGGTAGAATGATAATACCTTTAGAGGACCTTCCCTCTTCATCATAAGCTCTGATATTTATCCTCATGACATCGATGCTTGATTCTAAATAGCCCAGTTTCTTGATTAACTTTAGGGTACAGATGTTTAACCTAGCTTCACCATCAACAAGGACCCTATGAATAGAGCTTTTGTGGACCTGGACAAGTATGTGCAAGGGATCATTATGCAGGGGTTTATTCAGTGGTACATCACGGTCCATGAATGTGGCATGTTTTTTAGTATCTATATAGGTAACCATCATTTGGAAGCTCTCAGGTGTTATGTCCCTTGGGACAGCTGTATTATAAAGGGCTTGGTAAAGTGCCAATTTATGCTGTGGAGATATGCGGAATAGATCAAACATGGAGATTTGGGTAGGTGTGTTCTTTAGTTGATCCACTATGCTTGGTTGTGGATCTAAGTTTGCTTTAGGATTGGCAGATATAGTAGATGAGGGTGGTACTCCTTGCAAGATGACTCTGGCGCGATGCATTGTTACAGCACATTTTTTACCTTGGTCTTTGATAGTGATTGCAACCACATGGCTATCTGAAGGATTGAGGCAATTGATAACATTATCACTGTTGGCATACATATAGTTAACTTATTTTGCTTGTCCACCAGACCCAGAGGATTTTCCCTTGTTGTGATCATGCAAGGTATCATTGAAGATAGTGTGATCAGTTGTGCCTTTGGTTTGGGTATTTTTCACATCGATGACCCCTATGCCAATCAGATCTTGGATAGCGTGTTTCAATCAGTAATAGTTAGACATTTTGTGCCCTTTCACCTGATGAAACTCACAGAAATCCTTGTTATTATACCACCTTGGTTTGTTCACATCTTGTTCAAAGTTTCTGATTTTAGGTAGAGTGATAGTGTTTGATTGTATCAACTTGCATAAAGCCAATTCTATTGACTCTCCTAATGGTGTGAAATATTGTTGCTGGAATTGAAACCGTGGTCTGTGTTGATTTTGTTGTTGACTATTTGACACAGTAGCTGCTTGCACAGGAGGGGGTTGGTTTTGGGTGTATGCTTGTTGAGTGGGCCTTGTAGGTTTTTAGTTGGCCACAGGTGTGCCTTGCAGTGACACCTTGGGTTGTGCATAGTTGACTGTCTTGACATCAATGCTACCATTGCTAGTGACTTTTTGTTTTTGTTCCACCACTTAGCTTTGTCCATTGCATTTTTGTATGTATTTGTTTGTGTTGGATCTTCAAGGATTCCTCATTGACTAAGTTCTTCTCACAATGAACTCCTCATTTGATGAGTTGTATGAAGTTCAGAGCTAACTGTAACTTTGTTGTGAATGACATGTCTGGAATTAGATTGTCAACAAACATGACTATTAGGTCTTGTTCGGGCACATCATATGTTATGCAATTTGTCATATTCCTCCATCTTTGTAGGAACTTCACAAAAGACTCTCCATCCTTCTGTTTGATATCACAAAGATCCTTGATGTTGACCTTGCACTCGATGTTATGATGGAAGTGAACTATGAAATTTTTAGCCAGTTCACCCCAAGATAGAATGCCATGAGGTAAATGTGAGAACCAGTCCATTGCTAGTCTGGCCAAGCTTTGTGGGAACAGTTGCATTAAATATGTTTCATCATGGGAGACTTTGATGCAACTAGAAAAAAACTCTCAGATATGTTCAATAGGGTTGGTATTGGCCCTATATTTGTTGAATTTAGGTACCAAGAAGTGATTTGGGAATGGAGACATGTGGAGAGAATGGTCAAAGGGGTATGGGTATAAATCCTCTATGGTGTAGGCTTTAGTTTTCCCCTAATTTTGCATATCCATCATTTGGGTTTGAAGGGTTTGCACTTGTTTCATTAATATGTCCGTTTGATATTGAGGTTGATATGTGAGGATGTTCCTCTATGTTATAGTGGTTATGAGGTTGCGCCTCTGAGTTCCTTGAGTAGGAACAAAGGATTTCATCCTAGGGACTTGATATTGGTTTCCACCGAGTGATTTGGAAATGGGGGCACATGAGTAGCCCATGGTGGGTTTTGATGCGTTTGTTATTGTGTTTGAAATTGGGGTTGATATTGTTGTTGCTGAGGTTGGGATTAAAGTTGGGGTTGTTGTTGCTGAGTTTGGATTTGAGGCAACTAAAGCTGGGATTGCTGCTATAGGGGTTGTATTTGAGGCAACTGAAGCTGGGGTTGTTGTTGCGGGGGTTGGAATTGAGGCAAATGAAGTTGGGGTTGCTATTGCGAGGGTTGGATTTGAGGCAACTGAAGCTGGGGTTGTTGTTGTGGGGGTTGGATTGATGTCAGAAAGGGCAAAGGTGTAGCCTTGAGTGGGCATTGACTGTAAGTTGTACCTACAGAGATGGATCCCTGTGGGCATGAAGAATTGATCCCAAGACTAGTATGAGTTGACTGCAGCAGCGGCATAGTTTCATAATAGTTGATGTTTGGTGTAGCTTGAGAGCTTGATTTCCCCAGCCATGTGACCGAATGTGGGAGCATACTAGTAACCACAGGTGCACTCAGTTGTGAGCCTATCATGTTTTGAGTGGAAGATGTGTTAGCCTGGTTTGTGTCATTAGTTTGACTGGGTATCATCTGTGTTAATATGGGTAATACTAATGATGGGAAGATTTGAGAGACAACAGGCAGTATTTGAGGAGGTTGAGTAGTGTTTTGACCTGCAAGAGGGTTTTCAGGCCATATGGTTGATACACTGAATTCAGTGGGGAGCTTGACTCCTTTCTTTATCAACATGGCTAAGAAGTGTTCAAGATTTCTCTCTAAAAAAGCATTAACTACTTGTGTGGAATAAGCATCTTGATCTATATCCTCTAGTTCCTCTTCTGTGACATTTTGGAAAAGAGCTGCCTCATGGGGTTGTTCAAGGAATAGACTAGAACTGGTATTTGTGAAAGGATCACTCTCTTGCTCTATTCCCAAGTGGGGAATCAATTGATATATGACTCATCAAGTTGTGTTCTAGCCTTAGACCTTGTGTAAGGCCCTCCATGAGGTGTTTGAGACATAGTGTGGTCCAGGTTTTGTAACTAAAACAAGTGATATAAAGCAAACAAAGAAGAATATCCTTTCTAAGGAAGTCTGAGTTATGTTTAGGACAAGGGTAATTCTAGGGACAGATTTTGATATAGCTTGATCTCAAAGTGGTGATGATGTAAAAAGATAAGATTTTCTAACCTTTTCCTTGGACAAAGTCACTTTGATAAGGATGATGATGTTTGATATGATGAGATCAAGGTATTTCGAGTCTGAGCTTTCAAACTAACAATGTTTTTTACAATAATCATGCTTTACAAAGAAGGGATGATCTTTAATGTTTAGAGATTCACACAATGTTCTTCGCATTTTCCTGGGATAGACACTAGTTTTGGACACCAAATGAAGTTCTCTCAAAGTTTTTTTAGGTTAAAAATAGGTGTAATGTATCTCTGGTCAATTACGGTAAAACTCCACCTATTGCAGCAATGTAAATGGTCAATTGCGGTAGTTTATCACTAATTACGGTAATAAACAATACAATTACGACAATAAACAAGTTAACTGCCGCAAAATTCCTTTAATTGCGGGACAATGCGGGAAATTGCGGTAAATAGGAAACAGTCTCAAAAAGACTAAGAGATGGGTATCACTGCTTGACCATTTTGATATTTTTGGAACAATGCTTCTGATTTGCAAGACAGTTGACGTTGACAACCGTAGACTTTAACACATTTGACTCATTTTGACAATTTGGATGTTTTTTTTTGCATTTTCAGAAACTGATCAAAGAAACAAGCACAGTAGACACTGTGTTTTGAAGAATGAAGACTGACACTGTGTATGTTCTACAAATTTTTCAAGTTGCAAGGTTATCACAAGGTCTCAACAATGAACAGTCAGATTTAATCTAGGTCAAAGGCTTCAGAATACAATTTTATAGGGCCAATGCTTGAATGTCTGTTAGCTCACACAACAATTGTCACACTACTAGGACACGAAGGTCCATGACGTAGGTGCCCATGTTTTTGCCATTTATAGGTATTGTTTCCATGAAGTGGAGATCTCTTTCACTACACAAATACCATGGGACACATATGTTGGGGATCTTGGGGGGGAATTCTGCAACCCCTTGCACTATAATAAGGTACCTGTTCAAAGGTAAAACGGGTTGGCCTCTAATTAATCAAGGTTGTATTAAGGGTCTGTAGTGTCTCTCCAATCAGTTTGTGTGTGTGTGACTCACTTAAGAGCCTAGTTGATCACGCTGGCTCCTTAGGGATATTCACTTGATCTAGACTATCACCAACACACCTCGCCCGAGCTTGGCAAGATAAGATGGAACTTTGGTCCGTGCCTTGTTTATATACCAATCAGAAGGATTATCAGTTTAAGATCATTCTCTGAGGAAGAAGCACATTCCCCAGATAGGCCTTTCTAAAAATTACCAAGGTTTCTAATCTAACAGTTTGTGCAAGTGCACCCAAAACTCAAGACACAAGGTAAATCGATTAAGCTCCAAAAGTTTGAAATGTGAACTAAGCGACACCACCATACAAGCACAAGTGTTCAATTTTAAGCCCAAAAGTAGGTGTTGATTGCTTGTTCAATTTTAATGCACCAAATCGAGAAATTCTTTGCCTTGTTCAATTTTAGTCCCCACGTCAATTTTAAGCCCAATTTTGAAATGTGAGATGTAAGATGTGTGACAAATATTGTTCTTTTTAAACCCAAATCGACAAGTGAATGAATTTTAAGTTGTATTGTTATCTTGCCTCCTCAATTTGTACCTATCAAAGAAAGTGTTTAGTATCTTCAAAAATGAAAGGTTTCAATCCAAAATAGCAAAATATCCAAAAACTCTGGGATTGTTGAAATTGCTGAAATTAATGGTGACTTTATACTTACCTGTGAATCTCTTAATTGAATCAATGTACCTTGTGTTTGCTTCGCTTTGATCGTTAGCTATGATTGTGAGAATAGCCCTTTGTTGTGATCAATAGTTGATGGTTCTCCTTCTGGCAGCTCTTAATGCTCTAGCACCTGG
>MU223915.1:2367305-2400131 GCA_018584345.1 Thuja plicata | reverse complement strand
GCAAGCCTGTCCATTTTCGGGTGTCTACAGGTTTATTCTCTACAAATGAAGGATGAATATGTTTAGATGTGATTCATATTGTATTCATTTTTTGGTCTTGGTTGTTGTGTTCTTAGGTGATATGGAAATAGTTCTTGGTAATCCAAAAACAATATTACCAAGTGATACAGTAATGATCAACTTGAGGTTTGATCTAGATATGTGTTGTCATGGCTTCTAACATGGCTAGATATCAAGTGACATGACTTCTAAGATGGTGAAATTAAAATGGCTTATGATGTGGAATATGGATATCACCATAGTATGTGGAGGTCTGGATATAACTGGCAAGTGGTATGGTTCTTTGGTTCATGGTCCTTCTTTTTCCTGGAATGGATCATGCTTTAAGATTTAGGTCTAGGTCTTATATTTAATGTTTATCTCTTATCCATATGGGTTCATTATTAGTTTCAACTATGTAGTTAATATTTATCTATCAACTAAATGGGTGTGTGGTCTAGATGCTCTCAGCTTAAGACCTTATTATAATCTTCTAATGGTTTCATCGACTTGCAATTTGTTTTTGGTCTAGATGACCTTGTTTTAATCTGTAATGACCTATCTTGTATATAAGTACAATATGAGTGTCAGAAAAAAGTAAGAGAGTCATGAGTGCAAGAAATAAAATATCTACAACAAAAGATATAGAAGAAGAAAATTTAGATGGAGATCAAGTGTTGTTCATATTGACAAAGTTGTGTAGGGCAGTTGCATTATCATGAGAATATATCTTTATGTTTTTTGGAGAGTTGTATGTACCTTAGCCATAGGATAATGTGTCTTGGGTGTACAAGTCCATCTATTTATGTTTCTAATTAGGAAGTGATCCTTAGTTTGTAAGTCTAGAGTAGTGAGCTCTTTCAATATTGATTTAGTAAAGGCAGTGAGCCTTTATGGAGCAGTGAGATCCTATATATATATCTTTGTGAGAAAGTGCTCACCTTGGCTTTTCCTAGTTTGGATTTTCCACATACATAAATCTTGGTGTTCATGTGTTTCTATTGAGTTCTTTGATTGTTGATTAAGTTTTGTAGTATATAACTTTTATGTTTGATTATCTAAGTTAGATTTTGGCTTATGTTCATTCAACAACCCCCCTCTTAGCATCTGGTGTATGTTCAAAAAAACCATACATAAAGAAGAAATTAAGGGAACTCTAAACATGAATTTATTTTTATGATACTTCAAATCCCATGGAAATTAAAGGGATTATGTTGGCAATCAAGTTTCATGATATGATGATTGAGCACCAAGAATGCAACAACCTTTCCCTTATTTACCTAAAAAGGGAAAATGAGAAACTTAGATAGAGCAAATCTACCAGAGGGAGGAGGAAAATAAATAATATGAGTAGATCCAATAGAAATATTAAAGAGGGAAAGAAGGGTAAAGATAGACCCTTCTATAATGCCTCTAAAATTTGTGTAAACATGGAATAGAGGACCTTCCAAACCAACACTCTCAAGGATGAAATGCATTAATTATAATATAAGAGGATTATAATACCCATATAGGAAGTATATCATTAGATGTTATTAAAATGAAAACATAGATCTAGATTTGTCAAAACTATAGGGTTCAACCTAAATAAATATTTTAGCTTTATTTAGAGAGAGGTCATCACATTTAATACTAATCATGATAAAGGAAGAGGAGGGATAGCTTTGTTAGTTAACCCAAAATGAGGAAAATTTATTACTAATCAAGAGTGCTCACTATGTAATAGATTTATTTTGATAGAGATGAATAAAAATGGAAAACAATTTGGGATTTGTTTAGTATATGCCCCAAATGACCATAGAGATAGAGCCAAATTATGGAAATGGATGAAGATTGGCTACCTAGAGTCCCCTGGATTTTAGAAGGAGACTTTAATATGGTTGAGGATAAAGAGGAAAAAAAGGGAGGCATGGCTTGGAATTGGAAAGGGAATGACATTTTTATATGAGATAGGCTTAAAAGGAACCTGTAACTTATTTATCCTTTGGTTAGTGGAAATGCTAATAGTGCTGGTATTTTGTTTACTTGGTGTAACAAACAAACCTGTGGTAGCAGAGTATACTATGTATTAGATATATTCCATGCTAATAAGTTATTTTAATTTTAGTAATATCAAGAACAATAATTGTATCATGGTAGAGCCTAAAATATTTTCAAACCATCATCCTATTGAAACTATACTAATTTTGAGAGGACAAGATGATCAAAAATTAAAATAAATTGAGAATCAATACAAACTTAATTTTGAATTTCTTAGGAATGATGATTATATTTATGGGATTTACACTCTCAGATATATTACTAAAACAAGTAACTCAAGGGTAAATAAGAGAGAGGGTTGAAACATTTTAGTAAACATGTCCTGAAATTAATGAAGACTCTTAGAAGAAAGAGGCCTTTGAACAATAGGAAAAAGGAATTGGGGTTTTAGAAAGAGATATTAATTGTAGAAGAGGATATAAAAAGTAATCCTACTAATGAAATAATATTCAACAAAAAACATTTTTATTAAACATGAACTTAAAAAGTTTCAAACATTGAAAGGTCAACGAGCTAGGATCGGGGAAATAATAAACTAGTTGAAAGAGGGAGATAAAGCCTCAAAATATTTCCTTAACATCCTAAGACAAAATAAGATCAGAGAAAATTTGGTCCCATTTAGAATTATAATATTTTTCTTAAAGAGAATTCATAGACTATGGATATTTTCTTATACTTATATAGTAATCTCTTCACTACTAATGAAAATAATTTTTCCCAACAAGGTGACTATGGAGATGGCTAAAGACCTAGAAAATAATATTAGCAAGGAGGAAATTAGATATTCAATCCTCTCCTTCAAAAATGAAAACTCTTTGGAAGAATTTGGGCTCTTGGCTAAATTTTACAAAGCCAACTTAGATTGGGTAGTGGATGATCTGTATGACCTCTAAAATGAAGCCCTAGAATTTGGTTCTTTAGGGAAATATATCAATAGGGGAGTAATCAAGTTACTTACTAAAGATGGTGATAATAGAAGTCCAAGTAATTAGAGGCCAATTATTCTTCTAAATGACTCTTATAATATTCTTTCTAAGATGTTAGCTAGTAGACTCTCAGAGGTTCAACCCATCATTATCGATCAATTGCAAACTACATTCATAAAAAAAGAGATATTTTGTAAAATATGATCACTAGATAGGAAGGTCATGATTGGGATAAGAGAAATGGACACAATGTAGGCATTTTGTTATTGGATTTTGAATTTTGAAAAATCTTATGACCAAGTTAAATGGTCTTATATTATGACAGTGATGGAAGCCATGGGATTTCCTAGTGGATTCAATAAGATTATCATATTTTTATTTAAGGAAGACAATGCAGAACTAGAAATTTATGGAGAACTCACATATTCATTAAACTTGGGAAGATCTATAAGGTAGGGGTGTTCACTAGCACCTGCTCTCTTTTTTATTTCCTCTAAGGGCCTATCATACATCCTGAAAAATAAACTCATTGGACCTATGGATAAGGGTATCACCCTTCCTAATCAACAGGTCCTATCAATATGAAATTTGTAGATGAGGTTGCCCTATTTTTAGATCTTAGTAGAGAAAATTTTGAGAATGTGGTTAATAGACTTAACCTCTTTTGCACTGCATCTAGTTCTAAAGTATCATCCTGCAATATGCATAACCTATTTTGCACCGCATCTAGTTCTAAAGTATCATCCCCCAAGTCAATTCTCCTCACATGTGAAGAAGAACCACCCAACTAGATCAGTTTGTATGATTGTCAATGAGGGGGTCCTTAAATATTGGTAAGATATTTGGGCATCCCATTTTCTATTACTCCATCTCTTCCTAAGATTTTGGATTGGTTCTATAACTAGAATGAAAAGAAATTAAATAGTTTCAATAGGAACGATCTATTCTTAGCGGGATGGTTGAAATTCTGTCAAAAATTTTATCCTCCTATACCATTTATTATGCTTTATAAGCTTTTCCAGTATGTGGATATTAGATAAATAATATTGAAAAATTCATTAGAAGATTATTGTGGTTTGATGGAAAAGGGAAGGACAAAAAACATGATGTTAAGTGGGAGCAGTGTTGCATGAGGAAAGACATGGGTGAACTAGGGCTTAAAGACATAAGGAAATAGAAGATTTCCCTTACAGTAAAATGGATAGTCAAAGATATAGAATGACAAGAATTATGTAAAGTGTTAATAAAAAATAATATAAAATAGGTCTCAATCAAATGTGCTAAAAAGTGGAGAGATGTGTTGAAAAGGATGAATAACTGAGAGAGCGGGTGAATTATTTATTTCCACAAATTAAAATATTTTGTCTCCGTCGGTAAACTAATAAAAAATAGTAACAACAAATTATGATTTTTCGGTTAAGTACTTAAACACCCACAAAAATCTAAACATGAAAATATAGGAACACCAACACAGAGAAAACCAAGTTTTATATGGAAAACCAAAATTGAGAAAAACCACAGAGAATCTTTAGTTAATTCTTATGAAATGAAAAACACCTATTAGGGTGACACCATTAAAGGTGATTTTTACAAAGGCTCACTGCTAGCTTTTCTCACTGCAAGTCAGGGTAACTACCCTTAAATATGAATAGGCTCAATGCCAATACACAACAGCTCATTGTCGATTTCAAAGAGGCTCACTGCCAATACATAGAGGTTCACTGCCAATAACAAAGAGGCTCACTACTGAAAATAAATTGAATCCACCACTAAGATTACGATCACCAAAAAATTTCCTTGTGCATGATCAACAACACATAGATCTCCATAAAAATATTTGTAATCATTTCACATACAAACAAAACGTAAGCCAAATGAGAAACAAGAATCCTTTCCCTTCTTATACTAATTGATGTCATAAACCATGTCGGAAAAATTCAATTTAAAATAGGTCACACCAAGACATTCCTATGGTGGTAAGGAATGAAATGTGGACCACCTTGATCAATACAACTTTCCTCACACATGCCAACACACAACACCATCAATAGCCAATGGTTCCAACAGACGTGATGAACACATTACATAAGAATGGATGGGACCAAAACAAAAACAAATACACTCAAGATAGGATCAAACCAAAAAAATGATCCATGAAATGTTGCACACAACATAGAACCACCAGTGAAATAGACATCTATTGGTGAACACTTTTACCAAGATACACATCCTACCGGTACAACAATCGATACCGCCAAGACTATCGATACATAATAAATGATACAAATAGAATATAAAAATGTATAGGATATGTTGACATAATAATGCAAGAGCATCTTGGGCTCTTTGAAAATCTTTCATCAACCAAAAATATTTCTATTTTCAGTTGTTGCTCTTTTCCAGTCTCTATATTTTTTGTGGCATTCCTTTGATTTGGCTCATCTTTGGTTGTGTACCTCATGGAATGTTCTTCACATTGTGTTTGATCATCATCTGGGTTTGCACCTTGATCCATTTCTCGTAGATGGATATTTTGTCATTTTTTTGGCCTGGACCTATTTGTTCTTCACATTTCAAGGCTTGATGGAGTTTTATGATCATGTGAACCTTTTCCTTGGTGTGAAACCGTCTTGGCATATCATCCAATGTTCATGGGATTTTGGATGACCTCCCTTTTGGTGCACACTTCATTTCATACCTTTATAAGGAAATTCTTATTGATTTGGGTCCTGACCTATATTTGGTATTATATTTTCCTACCTTAGAGAATGTGATTGGTCTTGGCCGGCTTGTTTGCATTGCGAACATCTATAAATTGATGTAATTTATCTCTAGTTTAAAAAATATTAGATAGACAACCTCTTGAATCTTATCATTGTAAATAATTTATAATTTAATCTATAATTGGGCCTATACATCTAGAATGTAAGTCTGCATGTTGCTAGTCGATTGTATTAAATTCTCATGTATATAAGCTGGTTTGCACATTTGAGTTAACACTCTCGGTTCCTTCTTGTGATTTTGTTGTTGTCTTTGTTGTGTGACTCTTGGTTCATGGTTAGAATGATCTCTTTGAGGAATATCCATCCGTGATGGAACCAATTGGTATCAGAGCAAGTTTTTGTTCTTTACATTGTAGATCTTTGTTCCTGAGCTTTCAAAGTCCTGAATTAATTTTTTATGGGGTGGAAGAGTGGGGATCTAACCCATAATTGAAGAGGACTTGCGCGAAGATGTCTAAGAGAGGAAATAATATAGGTGGAAAGAGAGATTCATATCCATGTGTGATGGATATGTTGAGATAAATTGCAACCAAATTAAAAGTTGTTGAAATGGACTAGAGAAGAGGTTGACACATTGAAGATGTGGGTGATGAAGAGGAAGAAATAAATGAAGTAGATAAAGAAGACGAAGATAAACCAAAGATTGAACAAGGAGATGATAGGTTTATAAAATCCCTAACTAGGGTTAATGAAAGACCACATTTCCATCCACCTGATTATGATGGCAAGTTAGATTCAGATGATTGCTTGATTGGATCACTAAGATGGATAAATACTTTGATTATGAGGGTAATGATGAGGATAATAAGGTGAAGTATGATTGCAACAATTTGAGAGGACATGCATCTTTATGGTTGGAACATGTGCAGATTGACAGGAAAAAGAAGATGAAAAGAAAATATCAAATCATGGGATAGGATGGTGAATAAATTGAAGGCTAAGTTCTTACCTGTTGATTACCAAGTAAGTTTGTTTATAAAATTGAGTGTAAAGGAGTATACCAAAGAATTTTATAGATTGGATATCAGATCCAGTCATCTAGATGATGATGTTTAAAGGCTTACAAGGTAACTTAATGGTTTGAGTACATCTATTCAAGATAAGATCAGTGTGGTTAAGCTGCAAAGTGTAGAAGAATCTTATGAGTATGTCCTAAAAGATGAGGAAAAGTTGAACAAAAGACATGAACAAAGACAAAGAGGAAGAGGTGGAATATTTTAGATAGGAAGAACATTTGTTGGTGGAGGAATATTTCCTATAGATCATAACAAAGGAAAGGCTTAATTTAAAGAAGAGAGTTCATATTGAAGGGATGAAATAAATTTCCATATGGGTAGTGGATCAATTAGTTACAAGAGAGATGACATAAGACTGTTTAGAGGAACTTGTTTCAAATGTGGTGGGGAAGGACACCAAGCCTTTGAGTGTACTCAAGGTAGTTTAAATAAGATGATAGAGAATAAGGGTAGAACTACTTATGTGGAGAAAGGGCCAACTAAATATTTGAATCAACTAGAGGATGGAGAAGCCCTAATGGTGAGAAGAGCCCCATGTCATGAAGAGATAGATCAAGAACCATTTCTAAGGAAAATTTCATTCAAGACAAGATGCAAAGTTGAAGGAAAATGTTGCAAAGTTATCATTAAGAGTGGTAGATCAGATAACCTAGCCTCCAAGGACTTGGTGAAAAAAATAAATCTATAGAGATTGAAGCATTCAAAACCCTATCATATAGCATGGATAAAATATGACCATAAGGTATTTCTAAGTGAACAATGTTTGGTGAAATTAAAGATAGTATCTTATCATGATGAAGTTCTTTATGATATTATGACTATGGATATGTGTCATATCTTTTTGGGTAGACCATGGTAGTATGATAGCCAAGCTTTGCATGATGGAAGAAGGAATTATTATTGTTTTGATTAAGTAAAAATAGATTTTGAAAGGACCTGAAACCTTTACAAAGAGATCAGAGGATAATCATTAAAATTCAAACCAAAATGTGCAACAACACCCAAGGATACATAGGCCCATGGCCCCAAAAGAAAACAACAGAAAAAGATAGCAGACAGAAAATATACAGCAATAGAAAAAGATAGCGAAAAGAAATCAAGGAAGTAACTAGCAAGTTTTCATCAATTCTCTGGCTTGGATTACCAGGAGCTCCATGTTTCCTACAAACATCTTCAAATCCTCCAAATCAACATCCTTCTTTATGGTGCTGGTGCGATTTATTTTACTAGGCCATGTGCTCTTCATTATCTCCTTATTTTCTTCTCTCCTATTTTGCTCCATTTTAGTAACCATTATCTTATTGTGATCTGTAGAGGCTTTCAGAATTTGGAAGCTCTTCTCATTGATTTTCTTCATAGTACTTTCCAGTTTCTCCACTTTACTCTCCAAGATGGTAATCTTGGCTTCATAGTTGTTATATTTGACATCCTTACCCAAATCATTAAGCTTCATTTCCATTTGGAGGACAATGCCATCTAGATCCCCGAAGGACTCCCCTTTGCGCACAGCTTCCATCCATTCATCCAAACAAGTAGCCGAGGAATTGTCTCCAAAGTTTTCCTTCCTAATCATATTGACTATTTTTTCCTGCTCCTTTAGGTGAGCCTTAATTTCTTCCAAAAGAATTGGGAACTGTGGATGAATAGGATCAATATGGCTGGTTCATAAAGATTGGTTGATAAGGAGAGTTCAGGGATGCATGTCTTTGTTGATTTTGATAGGGGATATGGTAAGAAGATGACAAACTAGTAGTTATAGTCATGTTGGATGGATGGATATAAGGACCCAATATAGATGCAAGGTTTGACAGTTTCAGCTTTGGGATATAGGGACCAAGAATGGACTTGGAGGATAGTCAAGGCACACGATTATCTTTGAATGGAGGGAGATAAGGTGTGTAAGGGATATCAACATCTTTAGAGTGAGTTGCATTTCCAAGGATCTCATCATTTGAATTCATCTTTATATCCATAGGCTCATGATTATCTTTGATAGGAATAACTGAAGCTTGACGGGATTTAATGTTCTATAAGGGATTTTGAGGAATGATGGTTTCTAGATATGGAATAATATGACAAGGGGATGATGGGATGCTTTGATCTTGACAAGGTGTTATGCCTTGCATCCTCATCCCTACATTTTGTGTGCAAAATGTTGGGTCCCCCCTTTCTTCCTTCTTTTGTTTGTTTTGTTATTTCTTCTTGCGGCTCTTGCCTTGTCTTTCTCCCTTTGTTTTCTTTCTCTGGGTTTTTCTTCCCCGTTTTTATGTTTTGTTTGGTTAGTTTCTCATCTCTAAGACTCTGGTCCTGGAGGTTGTTCTTCGTTGGGAGCTGGATTTTAGACTCCGAGATTCTTTGCCATGATGTCCTTAAGGTGATCGTCACAGGGAATCCCCAGGCCCGGGGTCCGAAGGTTTTCTTGCCCGAAGATTGCCAGAAGGAGGTCGATCACCTTTTTACCATAGGTATAAATTGAAGTTATCTATCATTTTCACATTTACTGCGATTAAAACACTCAAACACTCAGAGCAATTTCAGAGCGATTTGCAGAGGATTAACGATAATCAGTGCTTAACACTTCCATCCTTTTCAGGTGATTGTGAGTGCTTCGTAGTGTCAGGTTGTGATCGATTGGTAGCTGTAGCTATTATAGGGCCACCGTGGTGACTTCTTTCTCTCTCCTTTCAGCATTCTCAGGTTGGTGTCCTCTGTTCTCACCGGTTTTTCATTTGTCTGGTGTTCCCGCTCTGTCTTATTTTTGTTTTTTGTCTTTCAGTTCTGTTGTTTCCTTTTTCTAGTTTTGCCACCCGTTGGTGGGTCAGCTCTGCCAGAGGGTTGTCCACCCTCTACACAAAAGTGGCAGGTTTGTAGATAATGTAGAAAGCTATGTATACTTTGTGCCTTTCCTGATTTCCTATGGATGTCATTCTGTAGTGTATATATGTGTACATGTGTATATTTGTTATATATCCTTCCATTCCCATGTATATATCCCTCAAATCTTCATGTATCTTATGTGTATCCTTCTGGGCAGCTTGGCAAGGTGGTTGAGTTGCCTGCGTCGCTAGTTTTCCACCCGTAAGTTCATTTCAGGATAGAAAACCACCTGTTTGAAACTCGGCTCTCAGCCAGTTTCAATATGGTGGTTTTCTCTCTCCTCTGTAAAACCAGCTAGGCCCTCATTTATGTCCCATGTGCACAATTAATTCCATCCAAGTGGCCTTCAATTTTCACGTGTTCAGATAGTTGGCTCCGCCGTCATCGCCATAACTCCTATTTAATACCTATGCACGTGGCACCCACGTGGGCTTGATGATTTTCCTTTTTACACATCCTCACCAATGGTTACTTCTTCGGGCTCTAGGTCCCTTACCATCACCCATCCCGTGTCTTTACCAAGTGTGATAAATTTCTCGATGCCCAGATGATTAGTCAATCTTAAGTTTATGTAATGTGTGTGCTTTTTGGGTTTTCTCTGAATGAAACTAACTTTTCAGGAAAAGCAGGTATCACGGTGATAAGATTTTTAGACTCTGGAGTATTCATTTTTTAATAAGATTCTGACGGTCACTTTCCTTTGCAGGTTTCCAGAGTATTCTTCTCAAACATGTCTGAAGCATCTGCATCCTCTCCACCCAGAATTCCAGAACTACCTTCTGCAACGGCTACCAGAGCAGCAGTAAAATCCAAAATGGAAAGGGCCCTAGAGAAATTGCCCCTGACCATGAAGTTTGTGCAAGATAGTGTTATTATGGGCTCAAAGAACAAGTCCAAATTTAAGCTCATTACCGACACCAGTGTCGGGACATGGCCAGAAATACAGGCCTTGGTGAAAATGATGTACATCCAGCGACAGGCTGGAGATCAGTTGGTCATCAATGTCGAGGACTCCAGAATCCTCAAGGCGGCTTGTTTCCCATGCTTTGTACAATCTCTGGAGCTTATCCTAATGTTGGCCGCCAATTACAACTCTTTTGTTCAGGCTGTTATGCTCGTAGCTGCAGAACCCACTGGGTACACTATCCCTTTGGTATCCCTCGACCCTAACACATTCCAAGTGGGTCTAGGGATCCCTCAATTTGCTAAGGCTTCTGTGGTTATAAGGTTAGATGACTTGGCCTAATTCACATAGTTGGAGGATGTTGCCCGGGTATACATGAACACCCATTGGCTCAAGGTTCCAAAGAGAGACCCAAAGAGGATGAAGATAGAAATTCCCAGGTCTGAGTTCAAAAAGAGCATTTAGATGGGAATGATAGCATTGGCCTGGGTCTTTTGGCAGCCCTCTGCCCAAGAATTTGCTAAATAGATGTATTACTTCCTCCTCGGCATCTCCACCAAGGGAGGGTACTTTGACTGGGCAGCCATAATTTCTAACCATGTCGACTCCCATTTCCTTCAACTGGCCAGGAAGAAGAAATTTTACATGAGTTCTTATATTTTCTAGGCCCTGACGCAGCAGAGACCCCACGCCCATGGGATACTTATAGACGGTGTGCTCAGGATGGGCCTGGGAAAAAAGGCACCATGGGACCATTTCTCACAGGTTCAATGGGAGGCCAGCTTCCCTAGTTTTTGCCAGTAAATGATGCGTTCATTTACTATCACCTTCTCACACCCACCTGGGACACAGGATACCGCCTATCCATAGAGGTGATGAATTTGGTCTAGAGTTATGGGCATTACTACATCCAGTTTCAATAGCACACTTATATTAGGGTCACCAGCTTCTCTGAGAAACCCTACTTGTTTCCCAAACACTGTGAGGACAAGATCGTGCTCTTGGAATATTGCAGGCAGATAATGGAGGTGCATGCACTCTTTGCCTTGAAGAAGATACCCAATATTCCGTTCCCAATCATCTATGAGAACTACTCATGCAACCTGGCCACCGCAAAAGAGGCGGATAATGAACTAAAAAGCTACAACTAGGAAGAATTTTACTTGGCGCGAAAAATTTTTGATCCGCACGGCAAGATTGCAGCGGCACTTCCCCAGACTTCAGAGCCCCATCACTACCACATGGAAGATTTTTGGGAAGATTGCTAGGATGATGTGGAGGTGCAGATCTAGCACTACGTCAGGATGACAACCGGTAGGATGGAAAGAATGAAGCTCTGGAGGTTTCCGGAGGACTTCTCAGATGTTGGCTCCACTATCAATCCCCAGTACAAGGCAAAGGGGATTGATACAATGACCCTCCCACTGGTAAATCAAGATGCCCAAGAAGGGCCTACAATTGAGGACTTCACCTGAGAGGTGGTCGAGCGAAGTCATGCCTAATTCAAAAAAGCTGTGCCCCAGGAGTACCCGCTGAGCAGTCTAGCAAGCACCAAAATTAACTCCATGGGCTGGGACTTCTTCTCAGAGAGTGGATAAAGGAAAAGGGATAAATACGACCCCTCATGCACAAGAAGTCCCCATAAAAGAACAAATAAAATAGTCAGTGGTAGCCTACCAATATATGAGAAAGAAATTAATCACACGGCTGGCCACTCCAGTACTAATGGCCGGGCCAATTCGTCCCTCTTCCTCCCCGTCACTTGCAGCCTTAATGGTGAAGGCAACAGGGGTAGATCCAACAGAAGCAACAGAAATAAGGGATGTGGGGCCACCCTTGGTTACCCAAAGAAAGAAGAGGCTTAACCAAAAGCCTAAGGTAGAGCCGGGGTTGGGTACATCCCAGACCCCACAAGTAAAAATCCTCTCTTCTAGTTTCCTGAAGCCAGAAAAGGAAACAGAGCCTGCCGAAGCCCCGGCCAGTCCCCCTTCAAAAGAAGAATTTGATGATGTCTTTGCAACTGACAAGTTTGAAAACCTGTAGAAGGACACTAGACAAACGAAGGCAGAAGTCCCAGAGGCAGAGCAAGAACCTGTAGAACAAGAAGCCGCGGGACAAGAGCCTGCGCAGGAGCAGGAAAAATAGATAGAAAAAAGGGAGCCAGAGCTGGAGATTGCCTCTGAGGCTATGGAGACGCAGATTCTGGGGGTGGACCAACAAAGGCAGAATGAACAAATGACATCTGTTGGGGGAACCAGACCTTCAGGAATAACTGTAACTCCAGCCGCCACATTCCAAGCGCCACTCCCACGAGTGACCTTTGGGAAAGTAATTACCGCATCCCAAACTTTAAATCTTAGCCCAGTACCTCCCCTACTACCAAAGGATGTGCCATCAAAAGAAGAAATCCCAGAGGCTGAGAAACAAGAAGAGCAACATGAAGAGGAAATCCCTGAAGAAGCCAACAAAAGTCCAGACCAAGCAATAGATACAGGGGACAAGGCTGAGGAGATGGATGTTGCTAAGGAAGATATTGCTAAAGAAGAAGACATAGGGAAAGGGATGGATGAGATCCCCACCACTGAGGAGTAGCAGCCGCAAGACACTAGGGAAGAACCAAGAGAACAGACTTTGGCAGAAAAGCCACCTCTACTACCTCAGTGGTTAGTAGAGAGAAGAAAAAGAAAAGCTCTGTCCACTCCTAGAACTCCTCTCTCCTTGGCCAAAATGATGGCTCAGGTCCACGCCCCACCAAAGGCCAAGAAAGCCCAGCTGATTCATACTCTTCGAACCAGGCCGAGCGGAGAAACAGTTGCCATTGTGGCGACACCTCCCCCGGGCACCGATGAAGCAATCACAGAGCTCGGAGATTATAGCATTGCAGAGGTATCATTGGGAAAAAGGGAAAAACAAGGTGAGGTGGACTTGCCAAAGGAGGCAGCTAGGGTAGTGGAGGCCCGTTATGAAAAAGAGGCCCAAAATCTCAAGACAAAAAAGGCAAAAAATGCAAACGTTATGGGGTTGCTTACTGAGCTAGCTCAGCCTATCAACGCCGCTCCTCCAGAGGCTTCCACATCTAAAGATCTACCGCAGAGTGACATAGACTCCCTGTAAATAATGAAGAAGAAGGCCCAGGCAATCGACAAGTGGGTCACCTTGCAAATAGGAAACACCCGGTGTTTCCTGGTATCCACCCTCCCAAACTTATATATGGCCCGGCATGTTCTACACCAGGCATAGACTCTTATTGACCTGTGGGAGGGTGATATCAAAAATTATCAAGCATGGAAGGTAGAGCTTGAAGAACTCCTTGGCCTGGGAGAAGAAATGGTTTCTAAATCCAAAATTCTCAGGGATGAATCATTTGATTTTGTGAGGACCCAGCACTCCAGACTTGACCTCACATTGGAGGTAACCAAGAAACTGGTAGGGACTCTATAGGATAAAGTCAATGTAGTAAAATATTCTTTCAATTTATACAAGTCTTTTGTAGCAAAGACTTCTGAGGCTGACCCCCTCAGTACAGATACATGCATGCTAGAGGATTCAATTTTGGGGAGTTTTGATGAAATGATGAAGTCCCGATATCAATCCCCGGAGGGGATAGATGGTGCCCAAATGATGAAATTAACTCGCGTAGTGCTTAGTGGTCACGATGCGGCAAAAATGGTTGATGAGTTTAAGGAGAATGTTCCAGACCTAGGGGAACAAATTGAGGTGGCTAAGTACCGAAGGGCCAGCCTAAGGGATATCAATGAAGATGGAATCTCCTACCTCCTCCAAGCTTTCAATGATAATAAACAACCTTGAGCTTTCTCCGAAGGCCAGAGAAAACTCAAACATTGGGTATTCTTTATTCTTTTGGGAATGTAAGTTCCTGGATCCGGGAGTCTTGGATCCCAAATTTTGTATTCTTTCATGTGATCCATGTCCCGGTCCCTGAGGCCGATCAGTCACTTTTGGGAATGGTTAATAAAGGCTGTCAGAAGGTAGTTGGCTACATCAAGGGGGCGTTGACTCAATAGTTGATTCTCTAACAAGGTGGTCTTCTCGAGGCATCGTTTAGAGGTACACCTAGTGCATTAGAGATAGGGCACCACATTTCCCATTTATGAGGTATGTAGCCTCGATCCCCGGGGGACCTACTTCCTTCCTTCTCCTTCTTGGCTCTCTTCTTGAGACTGATTCTTCTACTGTATATTCTTGTCTCATTCTTCTGGCATGTTAGGCCTATTCTGTTTCAAGGTCTTTTGTAGGGTGGCGCAGGTAGTACCGGCCCCTAGATAATGTATTTTATTAAAACATGATGTAAAATAGGGTTAGGGTTAGGGTTAGAAGAGAATGTGTATAAATAGCCAGACTGGCCCATTTCCAAGGGTTGGCAAAATTGATGATTTTGTTGTCCATAGTAATAGAAAGGTGATTTCACATTCTAGTTGCAGAGCTCAATGCTCCATTGTTCTATTTTCTTTAGTTAGACGCTCCCCTGGAGCCATCATTGTATCACACACCAGTGCTTGCTGGAAGAGACATTAATGAAGAAGGGAGAATTCTTTGCAATGATGTTGTTGGCATTCATTCTTTTGAGTTAATGGTATTTTATGTTTCATGTTCTCTATGTCTTCTACTCTGATATGTCAAATAGATTAACAACCTCTTTTCCCTCGCTACTGATAAAATACTAGCTGATGGTTGTGTATTTCTTCGATATTTAGTATAGTATATCAGAGTATTATTGATATTCTAAACGTTTAAACATGACTATAGTTAGATGAAGTGTTTCTAACCCTGCAGGATCTTTTTCATTTTATTTGCTAAGTGTAGAATGCTAGGGGAAACCTTACCTCATTGAATCTCTGGAGAGAACGAGTTGAAGAAACCAGCTATCCCCCTCAAAAATAGTCACTTCTCCCAACTAAGCCCCACACCGTCGTGACCTGACACCCAGGTGCTTGAAGGCCCAGGGAATCTAACTTCCCCGGATAACCTTTGCAGGAAGAGTTGGCCAGTACCTCCGGTATCCAGTGACAACTTATGACTATTGGCGGACCCAGTCAGCGAAACCCCATCAACAAAAACTGGCATTAGAAGGAGGGCATGAACTCATCCCCCTCTTGAGATTCTAATTTTACACCTCCTGAGGGTTCCCCGAGTTATAGTTTTAAGAGTTAAGCCTTCAGCAGGATTAGGTCTTTCTCCCTAACAAAATTTGAAAGAATCCTTAGGTCTACCCTGAATCTTGGAAGGTTTGTCAAACTCAAGCCTCCTGCTCGAAAGAAACAGACCCTGAAAATCACACCAGCCACTATTGTCTGGTGGTCTAGCATACCTCAGAATACCCAAACTTCTTAGGCAATCCTGGGAACCAGTGCCCAAACTACCCAAAATCTAGTTTTCCCAATGGTCGCATATTTCAGAAATAGTGGGTCCCCAATGGGAACTTTTTTGGGTTCAATCAACGACTTACCCTCCCACCCGAAGAAGATCTGCCCATGATATGAGCACTTCAGCTCACAAACCACAGAAGAGAATTTACAGGCATATAATGATGCCATGAACTGACACCGGATCCAGCATGAAGATGTTGTGACTCGAATGTTTCCCTTGTCTTTAGGACAAGACGAGCTGAACTAGTACCTTAACCTTCCTGCCAACTCCATAAACAGTTGGTAGGACATGGAAGACGCATTCCTAGCCGCCTTTCACGTACATGTGGACCCAGCCTGGTCCCATAGCCAGTTCATCTCCATCAGGAAGGAACCTAATGAACCCCTTGCGGCATTCAACCATTGATTCCAGCATGCCTTGAAGCGGTGCACGGGCCCTTTTATTCCATCCCCAGAAGTAACCATACAGACCTACCTTAATACAATGGACCCCTTTGTTGCCACTCTCATTTGGAGAACAACCGCCGCGGGTGACCAGGACACTTTGGCGAAAGTTTACAACCTAGCTTTAGAATTATCCCGTGGTCTCAACAAATCCCTGGGCAGGATTGGGAAGAATATGCCCTTTAACATGATCCCCAGCAGAATAGCATATGCTGGGGGGTATAACCCCAATCTGGCAATGGGTGCTCCCTCGATGGAAGTGAATCTTCAACCACTCATGATAGACTAGCAGGCCCGATATGTCTATCCAACACAGACCCAAATGGTACCAAGTCTGGAAACTTTCCCTTGGAATCAACCACAATAGGCATAACAGTCTCAGGTACAATCGTCTGGAGTGCCCTTCTTTCAGTCATCCACGACTGGAGGATTGTTGCCCTCGACTTTGGCTAATACTGTTGCCTTTCCAAAAAACCAACAACAACCATCACATTGTGACACCAACACTTAGTTAACCACCGAGGTTGAATCCCTCTGGTGAATGTTGTCTACCTTGACTGTGGACATGGGTCAACTGAAGGCAGGGTCCTATACACCCTAGAATTTGAATTCCCAGAGGGGAAATATTTTCTCCGGCTAACAAAACAACAATGTTGGGGGAAGAAACTTCAACAACAGGCCTAGGCCCAATCAACAATAGTGGAACAATAACACGAACACCAGAGGCCCACATCTGAACCAAAATGCAACCCAAAATGGTGTTGGACCATCACATTTCACACCAGTCGCAGACTTCCAGCCCATGACTAATTGGTATAGATTGCACGACATGAGTTCACACAATGAGGTAAATTGTGCCACGTTGGAAAAGGTTATCATGATCTCCTAGCTAGATAGACAACATTCGCATGATACCACCCCTCTAGAGCCTCCTGTCCAAGAGCCAACCCACAGTGCCTTCACTTATGAGACCATCTTCTTTGAAACTTCTAGGGAAGATGAAGAAGAATCCAAATTATAGGGATTCTTTGATGAATCTATCCCTCCCTTCAAGGCCAACGCCTTTACCAGCCCACAAACTCCATATAATACTTAGAGTTAGGTTGGTAAAGGACCAGCTTACATGCCCATGCATCCTATTAAAGACACCCCTCCTCCCCAGAATAACATGACTGACCGACCCGCTCCTCCAAAGGGTCCTAGCTCTAACCAAGCAAAAAACCTAGCCAAGGAAAATCACCAATTCTCAAGAGGAAGATTCGATATTACAAAGGCATTAGAAAAGACCACCACCTCCATGACCTTGATGGAGGTCTTGCTGAACTATCTTGAGCAGAAGAAGTCTCTTCTGAAGCTCTTGGATAACCTAGAAGCTATCAGCCGCCCGCCCAAGACTGCCTCATTCAAAGATGCTAATGCGGCCATCTTTCAGGGGAATAATGAGGATCCTCCCTTCCTACTAGGCCTGAATATCCAAGGCAAAAATATACACAATTTCTTAGTAGACTCCAAAGCTTCAGGTAACATCATGCCCTTGTCTATTTGTTAGAAGCTCAGATTCCATCCCACCCCATCTAATGGTGCAGTGATCCAACTGGATAAGACTGCTGTGAAAATGGTGGGGGAATTGAAGAACGTCTAGATATAGCTTATCCAGGACCCTAGGATAGCCAGCATAATTAACATCCAAGTGGTGGACATTCCAGAGACTTATGGGATGATATTAAGTCAGAATTGGTCTAAGTCCTTGAATGGATACTTTTTGATTGACTTCACCCATTTGTGGCTCCCCTGGGAAGGAGAATCAAATAAGATCTGAGTCAAAATTGAACTCTAGATGAAATAGGCCCTTACCAAGGTTGGGAGGGTCAATGAGGTCTTCTTCTCTGAGACTTTCCCGGGGGTGTACCGACCCTTTGAAATCTTAACATTCAATTTCATCCCCGGGAAGGATTTCGTGGTACTGCAGAGAGCCCAGGACCTAAAAAGAAAAGATGAGAGTTGAGATTAACTCTCAAGGTGCCATAGCGACCCGTTCTACTCTCCTATCCAGCACTTGGTACCGAGTACACTATCAGAAACATTTAGAGCTCGAGTATGGGCCCTACCTCTCGGTCGCTAACTGGCATATCGATGCCTTCCAGAATGAAGAAAATATAGCTGATTCCCTAGAGCCCAGTGTTCCTATGGGATGCACTCCTTTGGTGCCATCTCCCCAGGAATCCCAAATCCAAACACCTCCGAAGGTAAACTCTACCTTCACGCCAGTAGTTCAGGAGGGAGCTCCTCCTAAGTCTCCCCACAGCAATTCAAAAGCTACTCTCCCGCCCTAGCCCCAGATTATGAACAATGATTTGTGGGCCCTCAAGTTTGATGGGTCCCGATCCAAACAAGGCTATGGGGCCAGGGTAGAATTAATCAACCCGTGAGGAAAGTCCTTCCTCGCGTCCTACAGACTATAGTTCAACTATACAAACAATGTCACAGAGTACGAGGCTTTGGTCCTTGGACTCTTATTTGCGTTAAGGAAAGGTGTCACCCGCCTCTGGGGTCTGGGTGATTCAGAGTTGATTTTTAAATAAGTCCAGAGTCAATACACATGCCATGATAAAAGGCTGGCCACATATCGCAATCGGGCTTGGAGTCTTATTAAGGATTTTGATGCCTTTGGCATTGACCTCATTCCCCAGCGAGGGAATCTGTATTCCCTCACCGTTTCTGCCAGCACACTTGAACCAATGGCCAGCTTGTGACTCCAGAGATTTTTAGTTGAGATGGTCCCTACCCCATCCATTCCAGATAATGTCATCCACTTTCAGGTTTTTGAGAATGATCAGCATATCCTAGCATTCACGGTGAATGTTGGTGTCTTTGAAAACTAGATAGTGGAAGAATGAGACCATGACAATACTGGATAGGGTGACAAAGACGATGGGATCATGGACCTACCTACTAAAACCATCCTGAAGGGGATGGTTACACTGGAACGAATCTTCAACTTGGACCCTCAGGCCCGGGAGAAGGTGTCATCCTCCTCTGAGGGAGGAAAGTTTGAAAAATTAAACATTGGCCAGCCGGTGAAAAAAACATGATTCACATTGGTACCTCCTGTTCCCCTGAGGAGAAGGAGAAGATTCTTGCGATTCTCTGAGAATACATCGATGTAATTGCATGGGGTTACGAAGACTTGAAAACGTATGACATGTCCATCATGACTCATACTATTCCCCTGAAACCTGATGCTAATCCCTTTCGGCAAAAGCAACAACCGGTCAACCCCCTGATTGAGCCTCTGATTCGTCAAGAGGTAGAAAAACTGTTGTCAACCCAGATAATCTTCCCCATCCGGCATACTATATAAGTTTCCAATCTAGTCCCTATGAGAAAGAAGAATGGTGAGATCTTTCTTTGCGTGGATTTCCAAAAATTGAACAAGGCCTCCAAGAAAGATAATCACCCTCTCCCTTCGTTGGATGAGGTGTTACAGATAGTGAATGGATCCCAGATGATGTCCTTCTTGGATGGGTACTCTGGATATAACCAGGTCATGGTTAAGTATGAAGACAAAGAGAAAATAATGTTTACCACTAAATGGGGAATGTTTACATACAGGAGAATGCCCTTTGGTTTGAATAATGCAGGGGCTACATTTCAAAAGGCCATGGACATTGCGTTCGAGGGCCTTGTGAATCGGTGTATAATCATCTACATGGATGACTTGACCATCTTTTCCCAGGACAGGTGTGACCATTCCTCCCATCTTGCTCAGATCTGCGAGAGATGTCACCGGTATGGAATATCCCTCAACCCCAAGAAGTGCATATTCAGGGTCACCGAAGGGAAGTTGCTCGGGCATATCATCTCCAAGAAGGGCATATCCATCGAACCTAAGAGAGTTGAAGCATTACTAAAATTACAAATACTAGGTAGCAAGAAAGAGATGCAATCCTTTTTTGAAAAGATCAACTTCGTCCGACGGTTCATCACTGGATTCGCAAAAATAGTCAAATCGCTCAATGAGATGATGAAGAAGGATACCAAGATTGAGTAGAGTCCTAAAGAAAAGCAGGCATTCACCCAGATCAAACAGACAATAATGGAAGCACTGTCCTAGCTAGTCTAGACTATTCCCTTCCATTTTACATTTACTCCTTTGCTTCGTCACATTTTGTCGTGGTAGTGTTGACTCAAAAGGTTGAAAGGGAAGAATGACCAATAGCTTTCATGAGCTCCCCCTTCAAGAATGCCAAAGTCTGATATTCATCACTAGAAAAATAGGCCTTTGCTCTAGTTTATGCCATGAATAAATTTTTGCATTATATTCTCCAGAGCAAGGTACATGCTATCATTTCAGACCAGGCCGTCAAGTCTCTGCTAATGCAGAGCGAATTGGGTGAAAGATAGGGGAAATGGATGGCCATCCTCTAGGAATATGACTTAGAAATGTAGCCCATGAAGATAGTTTGAGGCCAGGGACTAAGTCAAGAGATGGAAAAACAGACTCCCCACATAGAATGTCAAGCTTACACAGTGGATTCCATTACCTGAGACCCGTGGTATACCAATTTGGTATATTTGCTACTAAATAACAAGTGCCCTAAGGGATTACGTTCCCATAAACGCCGCGCCCTGCGGATGAAAAGCTCTCACTTCATGATCAAAAACTCTATGCTTTACTGCAGAAACTATGAGGGAGTGTACCTCTAGTGCATCGACAAAGACTAGGCTGTAAAGGTGATTGATGAGTTCCACAGGCAGTTTAGAACCGGGCATGGCTCAATCGATGCCACTGCCTATCGGATCCTTCAGGCCAGATACTATTGGCCCTGTATATTCAAAGATGTTTACACTTATGTTAGGAAATGCCACACTTTCCAAACCATGGCACATCATGAGCGTAACCCAGCTATGCCTTTACAACCAGTCTTCAGGGCTAGGCCCTTCACCCAGTGGGCATTTGACTTCATAAAAAAAATTAACCCCAACTCATCTACCAACCACTGATACATTCTCACTGCTACTGATTACTGCACTCAGTGGTCTAAGGCTATACCATGCAAAAATAATATGGTAGACGTAGTTATCAAATTCCTGGAAGAAAATATCGTAACAAGGTTTGGAATGCCCTTTGCTTTGGTGTGTGACAATGGTCCGGCATTTTCTTTGACACAGTTACTCAAATGGACCTACGACTGGAGGATCACTCTGAAGTTTTTCAGAAACTATTATCCCCAGGGGAATGGCGTTGTTGAATCGACAAATAAAAATCTACTTTAAGTGATCAAACACCTGCTAGAATAGAATCCCTGGGATTGGCATAAAAGTTGAAATTCGCCCTTTAGGCAGATCGCATATGTATCAAGGCCGCCCTGGGGACATCCCCATTCCATCTTGTTTATGGCCAGAACCTGGTATTCCCGGTTAACTTACAGATCCCAGTTTTACAATTTATGTAGGAATTTAGCAATAGGGACAATGTCGTGGAGGTTCAGCTCTTAAATCTGGTGCAAATGGAAGAAAAGTAAGATGCAGCCCTTGAACATTTCGTGCATCATCAAGCAGTGGTAAAACAATGGTTTGACAGAAGAGCTCAATACAAGGCTTTTCAGATTTCTGATCTGGTCCTGTTGTGAGACAAGGCCCAGGAGAAGAAAGGAAAGCATACCAAGTTCCAACAGCTCTGGCTCGGACCATACCTAATCTCAGAAATCTATAGGGAAAATACTTATCGCCTTAACACCCTGACTGGTGAACCTGTCTGATTACCCATTAATGGACAGTTTCTCATGCACTACTTCGAATAGGGTAAGTTTGTCCAAAATTATATTTTATGTAAATCCCTTGGCTTGTAAATATTTCTTCTAGGTGCCTCGTTGCGAGGTACCATGTCTTGTAAATAGCCTTGTCGGCTGCCCTCCGGGGCAGTCCTCTTTTGGTGTTTTTGTTTTTGTTTTCTTTTGGGGTCCCGGTGTTTTGTTTTGTCTTGTAGGAATTGGAATTCTTCGCATAAACTCTGGTCTCTGGTATGATGTCTGCAATATGGTGAACTTTAGAATCTATCTTTAGCATAATAGAGTTGGCCTGGTCTCCGGGGTTGTTTCACAGGATGTGGCACATTTTGAGCAATCTCCATCAGGTGTTGTCTCTGGGAGTCTGGAAATCAGTGAACATAAATAATATAAGGAATAAGTAATCGGACATGCTGAGGGTAGATCGGTTGTACTGGTTGGTTGACCCAAGTCTGAAACTTTAAGGAATTCTTCCCAGGTCTAGAGTTTTATCCCCTCTTCAAACATCTAAGTATAGGTGGACAGGTGAAAGAAGTACCACCATTGAAATTAGCTAAGCTTAAGTTTAATGGTGAAAGAAGTACCGCCTTCCCACCTAAAAACAAATAAAATAATAAGAAAGGGAAAGCAAGATGAAACTCTGGTCTCCAGAAGGAATGAGAAAATTGATGACTGGTTCGATGTAATTAGTGTCTCATCTCTACTCCTCCCAAAGGTCATCAGCTTGATTTCCTCCCAAAGCACACATGACACCAGTGATGAAGGGCTATGAACTGGATCTTGTATGGTTCAATTCTCTCAGATATGTTTCTCTTTGCCTGTCAGACGCCTCGGGAAAATGGCTTGTTCCAGTTTTTCTAACCAGAGATTATGTAGTTCTCAAATGCACTAAGGCATTTGTCCCAGATAGTCACCATTTGTTATGCCCTGCATCCCCATCCCTAAATTTTGTGTGCAAAATTTTTGGTCCCCTTTTTTTTCCTTCTTTTGTTTGTTTTGTTGTTTCTGCTTGTGGCTCTTGCCTTGTCTTTCTCCCTTTGTTTTCTTTCTCTGGGGTTTTCTTCCCCATTGTTGTGTTTTGTTTGGTTGGTTTCTCATCTCTGGGACTCAGGTCCCAAAGGTTGTTCTTCATTGGGAGCTAGATTCCAGACTCCGAGATTCTTTGCCACGATGTCCTTAAGGTGATCATCGCAGGGAATCCCCAGGCCCGGGGTCCGGAGGTTTTCTTGTCTGGAGATTGTTGGAAGGAGGTCGATCACCTTTTTACCACGGGTATAAATTGAAGTTATCTGTCATTTTCACATTTACCATGATTAAAACATTCAAACACTCAGAGCAATTTTAAAGTGATTACAGAGTGATTTGTAGAGGTTTAAAAATAATCAGTGCTTAACACTTCCATCCTTTTCAGGCGATTGTGAGTTCTTCGTAGTGTCGGGTTGTGATCGATTGGCAGTTGTAGCTGTTACAGGGTTGCCGTGGTGACTTCTTTCCCTCTCCTTTCATCATTCTCAAGTTGGTGTCCTCTGTTCCTGCCAAATTTTCATTTGTCTGGTGTTCCTACTCTGTCTTATTTTTGTTTGTTGTATTTCAGTTCTGTTGTTTCCTTTTTCTGGTTTTGCCGCCCGTTGGTGGGTCAGCTCTGCCAGAGGGTTGTCCACCCTCTGTGTAGAAGTGGTGGGTTTGTAGATAATGTAAAAAGCTGTGTATACTCTGTGCCTTGCCTGATTTCCTGTGGATGTCATTCTGTAGTGTATATATGTGTACATGTCTATATTTGTTATATATCCTTCCATTCCTATTTATATATCCCTTAGCTCTTCGTGTATCTTATGTGTATCCTTTCGGGCAGCTTGGCAAGGTGGTCAAGCTGCCTATGTCACTGGTTTTCCACCTGTAAGTTCATTTCAGGGTAGAAAACCACCTGTTTGAAACTCGGCTCTCGGCCGGTTTCAATATGGCAATTTTCTCTCTCCTCTGTAAAACTAGCTAGGCCCTCTTTTATGTCCCATACGCATAATTAATTCTAACTAAGTGGCCTTCACTTTTCGCGTGTTCAGATAGTTGGCTCTACCGTCATCGCCATAAATCCTATTTAATACCTATGCATGTGGTGCCCACATGGGCTTGATGGTTTTCCTTTTTACACATCCTCACCAACAGTTACTTCTCCGAGCTCTGGGTCCCTTACCGTCACCCATTCTGTGTCTTTACCAAGTGTGATAAATTTTTCAGTGCCTGGATGATCATTCATTCTTAAGTTTATGTAATGCATGTTCTTTTTGGGTTTTCTCTAAACGAAACTAACTTTTCAGGAAAAGTAGGTATCACGGTGATAAGATTCCCAGACTCTAGAATATTCATTTGTTAATAATATTCTGACGGTCGCTTTTCCTTATAGGTTTTCAGAGTATGCTTCTCAAACATGTCTGAAGCATCTGCATTCTCTCCACCTGAAAGTCTAGAACTACCTTTCGCGACGGCTACCAGGGTGGCGGTAAAATCCAAAATGGAAAGGGCCTTGGAGAAATTGCCCCTGACCATGAAGTTTATGCAAGACAGTGTTATTATGGGTTCAAAGATCGAGTCCAAAGTTAAGCTCATTACCGACACCAGCGTCGGGACATGGCCAGAAATGTAGGCCTTGGTGAAAATGATGTACATCTAGTGACAGGCTGGAGATCAGCTAGCCATCAATGTCGGTGACTATGGAATCCTCAAGGTGGCTTGTTTCTCATGCTCTGTACAATCTTTGGAGCTTATCCTAATGCTGGCCGCCAACTACAACTCTTCTATTCAGGCTATTATGCTCGCAGCCGCAGAACCCACCGGGTACCCTACCCCTCTGGTATCCCTTGACCCTGACACATTCCAGGTGGGTCTAGGGATCCCTCAATTTTCCAAGGCCTCTGTGGTTACAAGGTCAGATGCCTTGGTCCAATGCACACAGTTGGAGGATGCCGCCTGGGTATGCATGAGCACCCATTGGCTCAAGGTTCCAAAGAGAGACCCAAAGAGGATGAAGATAGAAATTCTCAGGTACGAGTTCAAAGAGAGGATTCAGATGGGAATGATAGCATTGGCCCCGGTCTTTGGGCAGCCCTCTGCCCAAGAATTCTCTAAATAGATGTATTACTTCCTCCTCGGCATCTCCACCAAGGGAGGGTACTTCGACTGGGCAGCCATAATTTCTAACCATGTCGACTCCCAGTTCCTTCAACTAGCTAGGAAGAAGAAATTTTACATGAGTTCTTATTTTTTTAGGCCCTGGCATAGCAGAGACCCCACGCCCATGGGCTACTTACAGACAGTGTGCTTAGGATGGGCCCGGGACAAAAGGCACCATAGGACCATTTCCCACAAATTCAATGGGAGGCCAGCTTTCCTAGTTTTGCCAGGTAAATGATGCATTCATTTACTATCACCTACTCACACTGACCCAGGATGTAGGATACCGCCTATCCATAGAGGTGATGAATTTGGTCTAGAGTTATGGGCATTAGTACATCTAGTTCCAATAGCACACTTATATTAGGGTCACCAGCTTCTCCGGGAAACCTTACTATGGGGACAAGATCGTGCTCTTGGAATATTATAGGCAGATAATGGAGGTGCATGCACTCTTTTCCTTGAAGAAGATACTCAATATTCCATTCCCAATCATCTGTGGGAACTAATCATGCAACCTAGCCACCGCAAAAGAGGTGGATAACGAACTAAAAAGCTACAACTTGGAAGAATTTTACTTGGCGCGAAAATTTTTTGATCTGCATGGCAAGATTGCAGCGGCACTTCCCCAGGCTTCAGAGCCCCATCACTACCACATGGAAGATTTCTGGGAAGATTTCTAGGATGATGTGGAGGTGCGGTGCTGGCACTACGTCAGGATGACGGCCGACATGATGGAAAGATTGAAGCTCCGGAGGTTCTCGGAGGACTTCTCAGATGTCGGCCCCACTATCGATCCCCAGTACAAGGCAAAGGGGATCGATACAATGACCCTCCCACCGGTAAATTGGGATGCCCAAGAAGGGCCTACAATTGAGGACTTCACCCGAGAGGTGGTCGAGCGAAGTCATGCCTACTTTAAAAGGGTGTGCCCTGGGAGTACCCGCCAAGCAGTCCAGCCAGCACCAAAATTAACTCTGGGGGCTAGGACATCTTCGCAGAGAGTGGATAAAGGAAAAGGGATAGATATGACCCCTCTTGCGTAATAAGTCCTCATAAAAGAATAAATAAAATAGTTAGTGGCAGCCTCCCAATAGATGAGGGAGAAATTAATCACACGGTTGGCCACTCTAGTACTAATGGTCGGGCCAATTTGTCCCTCTTCCTCCCTGTCATTGGCAGCCTTAATGGTGAAGGCAACGGGGGTAGATCCAACAGAAGCAACAACAATAAGGGATGTGGGGCCACCCTTGGTTACCCAAAGAAAGAAGAGGCTTAACCAAAAGCCTAAGGCAGAGCTGGGGTTGGGTACGTCCCAGACCCCATAAGTAGAAATCCTCTCTTCTAGTTCCCCGGAGCTGAAAAAGGAAACAGAGCCTACCAAAGCCCTAGCTAGTCCCCCTTCGCAAGAGGAATTTGATGATATATTTGTAACTGACGAGTTTGGAAACCTATAGGGGGACACCAGACAAACAGAGGTAGAAGTCCCAGAGGCAGAGTAAGAAGCTGCAAAACAAAAAGCCGCGGGACAAGAGTCTGCATAGGAGCAAGAAAAATAGATAGAAGAAAGGGAGTCAGAGCTGAAGATTGCCTCCAAGGCTCTGAAGACGTAGAGTCCAAGGGTGGACCAAAAAAGGCAGAATGAACAAACAACATCTGTTGGAAGAACCAGACCTTTGGGAATAATCGTAACCCCAGCCGCCACATTCCAAGCACCACTCCCAGGAGTGACCTTTGGGCAAGTAATTACCGTGGCCAAAACTTTAAATCTTGGCCCAGTACCTCCCCTACTACAAAAGGATGTGCCAGTAGAAGAAGTCCCAGAGGCTGAGCAACAAGAAGAGAAAAATGAAGAGGAAATCCCTGAAGAAGCCAACAAAAGTCCAGACCAAGCAATAGATACAAAGGACAAGGCTGAGGAGATGGATGTTGCTGAGGAAGATATTGCTAAATAAGAAGACATAGGGAAAGGGACGGATGAGATCCCCACCACTGAGGAGTAGTAGCCACAGGACACCGAGGAAGAACCAAGAGAACAGACTCTGGCAGAAAAGCCACCCCTGTCACCTCAGTGGTTAGTAGAGAGAAAAAAGAAAAGCTCCGTCCACTCTCGAAACTCCTCTCTCCCTGGCCGAAATGATGGCTCAGGTCCAGGCCCCACCAAAGGCCAAGAAATCCCAGACGGTTCATACTCTTCGAACCAGGCCGAGCGGAGAAACAGTTTCCATTATGGTGACACCTCCCCTTGGCGCCGATGAAGCAACCGTAGAGCCTAGAGATTACAGCGTTGCAGAGGTATCGCTGGGAAAAAGGGGAAAACAAGGTGAGGTGGACTTGCTAAAGGAGACAGCTAAGGAAGTGGAGGCCCGTTATGAAAAAGAGGCCCAAAGGCTCAAGATAGAAAAGGCAAAAAATGCAAACCTTATGGGGTTGCTTACTGAGCTAGCTCGACCTATCAATGCCGCTCCTCCCGAGGCTTCCACATCTGAAGATCTATCATAGAGTGACATAGACTCCCTACAAACAATGAAGAAGAATGCCCAGGCAGTCGATGAGTGGGTCACCCTACAAATAAGAAACACCTGACGTTTCCTGGTATCCACCCTCCCAGACTTATATACGGCCCAGCATGTTCTACTTCAGGTAGAGACTCTTATTGACCTATGGGAGGGTGATATAAAAAATTATCAAGCATGGAAGGTAGAGCTTGAAGAACTCCTTGGCCTGGGAGAGGAAATGGTTTTTGAATCTGAAATTATGGGGGATGAATCATTTGATTTTGTGAGGACCCAACACTCTAGACTTGACCTCACATTCGAGGTAACCAAGCAACTAGTAGGGACTCTACAGGATAAAGTCAATGTAGTAAAATATTCTTTCAATTTATACAAGTCTTTTGTAGCAAAGACTTCCAGGGCTGACCCCCTCAGTACAGATACATGCACGCCAGAGGATTCAGTTTTGGGGAGTTTTGATAAAATGATGAAGTCCTGATATCAATCCCCGGAGGGGATAGATGGTGCCCAAATGATGAAATTAACTCGCATGGTGCTTAGTGATCACGACGCGGCAAAAAAGGCTGATGAGTTTAAGGAGAATGTTCCAGACCTAGGGGAACAAATTGAGGTGGCTAAGTACCGAAGGGCCAGCCTAAGGGATATCAATGAAGATGGCATCTCCCGCCTCCTCCAGGCTTTCAATGATAATAAATAACCTTGAGCTTTCTCTGAAGGTCAGAGAAAACTCAAACATTGGGTATTCTTTATTCTTTTGGGAATGTAAGTTCCCAAATCTCAAAGTCTTGGATCCCAAATTTTGTATTCTTTTGAGTGATCCGTGTCCCAGTCCCTGAGGCCGATCGGTCACTTTCAGGAACAGTTAATAAAGGCTGTCAGAAGGTATTTGGCTACATCAAGGGGGCGTTGACTCAATAGTTGGTTCTCTGACAGGGTGGTCTTCTCGAGGCACCGTTTAGAGGTACACCTAGTGCATTGGAGATAGGGTACCACATTTTCCATTTATGAGGCATGTAGCCTTAATCCCTGGGGGACCTACTTCCTTCCTTCTCCTTCTTGGCTCTCTTCTTGAGACTGATTCTTCTACTGTATATTCTTGTCTCATTCTTCTGGCATGTCAGGCCTATTCTGTCTCAAGGTCTTTTGTAGGGTGGCGCAGGTAGTACCGGCCCCCAGATAATATATTTTTTTAAAACATGATGTAAAATAGGGTTAGGGTTAGGGTTAGAAGAGAATGTGTATAAATAGCCAGACTGCCCCATTTTCAAGGGTCAAAAAAATTGATGATTTTGTTGTCCATAGTAATAAAAAGGTGATTTCACATTCTAGTTGCAGAGCTCAATGCTCTGTTGTTCTATTTTCTTTAGTTAGACGCTCCCCTGGAGCCATCATTGTATCACGCACCAATGTTTACTGGAAGAGACATTAATGAAGAAGGGAGAATTATTTGCAATGATGTTGTTGGCATTCATTCTTCTGAGTTAATGGTATTTTATGTTTCATGTTCTCTATGTCTTCTACTCTGATATGTCAAATAGATTAATGACCTCTTTTCCCTTGCTACTGATAAAATACTAGCTGATGGTTGTGTATTTCTTCGATATTTAGTATAGTATTTCAGAGTATTATTGATGTTCTGAACATTTAAACATGACTATAGTTAGATGAAGTGTTTCTTACCCTGCAGGATCTTTTTCATTTTATTTTCTAAGTGTAGAATGCTAGGGGAAACCTTACCTCATTGAATCTCTGGAGAGAACGAGTTGAACAAACTAGCTATCCCCCTCAAAAATAGTCACTTCTCCCAACCGAGCCCCACACCGTTGTGACCCAACACCTAGGCACTTGAAGGCCTGGGGAATCTAACTTCCCCAGATAACCTTTGCAGGTGGAGTTGGCTAGTACCTCCAGTACCCGGTGACAACTTATGACTGTTGGCAGACCCGATCAGCAAAACCCCGTCAACACAAGGATCTTGAGATTGTTTAGAAAGGGTAATTTTCTCTTGATTTTCAATTGTCTCATTAGAGATGGTAGAAAGGATATCTTGATCTTGCCTCGGAGATAGAGGGCTATCTTCTTGGAAGAAATGGAAGGGGATGATAAAATCATCATGGGACTCTTGAGATATGTGACTTTGGTCAAACATTGCATAAGGATGGATGGTGTCTTGATCTTGATCATTACTGATATTTGTTTCCTCAAACTGTGTATTTCCCTCTTGACATGGAGCCGCTTCTAAGTGCGAGTTAGGAGTTTTGATCTGTATGAGGGATTCTTGACCTGATGATGGACAATAATTTTGAGTAGGCATGATAAGAATTTAATCACATGGACGCTTTGGATCTATGATCTTTGAAGCCTGAGAAAGACTTGCAGACATATGTTGATTAGCTTGGATCTCTTTTAGAGGTAGTCCTTGAGGGTATACATAGTCATCATTAGGCTCATTCTTTGATAGATATGACGTGGTTGGTTTCAAAGCTTTAGGAGATGGTGGAATGGTGGAAGAAGTAGATGCCATATGTGAACCATTTCTAGACATGGATTCTTGATATTGATCTCACTTGAGATTAGATGAATCATTAGGATTTTCCACTTTGATTATGCCTAATAATCCTTAAAGGATCAGAAGTTTTTATTAGTATACAAGAAGATAGTTTTGGTCATTCATTCAACATTCACCGAGCAAAATAATTCAATGAATGATAGTGATCACCAAGCGCAGTGTTCACCGAGCATAGTGGTCATCGACATGTTTTGATCACCGAGCACAAAATAATAACTGAGTAGTATATCAAATGAGATAGAGACATAACCAAGCATCAGTCTACAGAGATAGAACTAAGACAGAGACATAACTGATCATTATTCTATAGAGATATAACCGATCAGAGACATCACCAAGCACCAGTCTAACAGAGAGACAATTTTAACACTGAGAAAAGAGGATATGAACTACACGACAGCTAAATCACTTTAGTCTTTAAAATAGCTTTATTCTTAGCTGGAAAACCATTTCTTGAGGATCAATAAAATCATAAAAGATGGATTTAATTAGTTTAATTAATTGTATTCATGTAAACTAGGAGATCAAGGTCAAGTTGTAAACCTTTGATCTTAGATTTATTCAAGAAAAGATTGAAACCTAATTAGGTCAATACATTATATCTATAGATGTATAATCAATCAAGAATATGATGATTGTAGCTACACAAGTACATCTATGGATTAGATAGATGTTTTCATGTAGAAGGATAGATAAAGAAGAATTTAGTTATGAAGAACTACATTCAAGGTTACCGAGCAGAACAGGGGTATTATCCATCACAATAAGTGATATAAAATTTTGTGAACTTAATGGATCTGTAATCAAAAATTCAAGATTGCAAGCTATCAGTTCATGTATATTATTATCTACTCTCTAAAAATTGTAGAAAATAGAAGAAATCCTTCAATAAGGAGGACTTAACAGTCTTATTGTGAATCTCTTAACCGAGTGCACACATACATTGTGTTGGTGAAATATCTTAACCGAGTAGACTTAACAAGTATAAAATGTTACTCATACTAGGGTAAGATCATCATAAGTGATCAAAACTTGTAGCCTTAACCAACACCTTCCATTTAGCAGATAGTGAAGCTTTGTGGGTTTCATCCCCACCACAATTTTTACCTTTTAATAGGGGTTTTCTGCGTTATCAATTCTTGTGTCATGTGTAAATAAGTTTCAAGAATGTTTCTATGTTTATTTACATGCACTTACATTTATGTTATGATATTACATGCATGAATTAGAAAAGATACAATGGTCAGTTATGAAAGAAATGGTTACTAAGGTTTAAAGTATACAATTTTTAAGGGTATTGATTCACCCTTCCCCTCTCAATACACACCCTTCCATTATTCCAACAATCGGTATAAGAGCTAGATCTCTTATTTGGAAAATTTTAAATTACTTGAGAGAAAATATCATAAAATGGAAAGGTATAAGCTCTATAAGAATATTGAGAATCATAAGTTGCAGATACAGATTTTCTTTGAGCAATACAAAGAAGCAAGAAACAAGATATAAGAACTATTGGCTGAAAGAAAAGTCATGGCATCTCGCTATAATGAAATTGACTATCATGAAGAAGAGATACCTGATTTATTTGATTCATCTAGATTTGGATATGGTAATACATCTAAAATGTCTAAAGGAAGAATTACAAATATAAATGAGATCAATCAACATCTGACTGAACAAGTGAAGGTACTGCAGATCGGTCAAGAGACACAGATGGTAAGAATGATTGATGTTATGAATAATGAAAGACAAGTTGTAAAAGAAATAACTTTAGCTATTGATGACATGAGAAAGCTTATTAAAAAATTGCAAGAAAAAAATTCTGAGATACAGAGACTTACGGAACATCACATTGAAATCACCAATCAAATAGTTCTTGTGAGTCATGAGGCCAACTGAGTGAACATAGAACTTAATGGAAAATTGGAAGTTATTAGTGAACTAAAAGAAGAAAATGAGAAACTGAAGCATGAAGAAAAGATTCAACAATAGCATAATGATATGATCAAGAAAGGTGAAGAAAGTACAAAAATAATGGACAAATTTTTGAATGGACAAAGAAGACTCAACAACAATACTAGTTTAGGGTATACCAAGCATGGATAATAATCAAACTGAGCTGATAAAAGGAATGTCTACACACATCCAAGACCAAATAAGTGTTCATACAATCACTATGGAAAACCATGCCACACATCAAATGTTTGCAAGAGAAAAGAAAAAGGTATTCCTAAAACTACTTCTACATTCATAGGAAATTGTTATAACTGTAACAAGCATGGACACAAAGCACATGAATGTAGATCTAAGAAGAACAAACCAAAGAAGAAATAATACATAGAAAAATATTGTTCTACTTGCAACGTAC
>MU223915.1:2344330-2363322 GCA_018584345.1 Thuja plicata | reverse complement strand
CGGTTATGACGGATTCCTATGACACGTAAGAGCTATGTCAGGAAGATTCAATGATAGGTGAAGACATGTGGCAACTGATAAATTTGAGTACTGTACACTCTTCCCCAATCGTGGGGTTTGGGGCATCACCCCGAAAATTTTTTTGGGTTTCCTATTTTCTCAGAGAATGGTAAAACCCTAATACAGTTATCTTTGGGAGTAGCCCTAAAAAGTAAAGTGCATGATATAAGCATTTTTAGGGTTGCGAAGAGTCATGATGTGAGTGTATTGTTGGAACATTTTATGCTGCCGTGATTTGTCTTCAAGGGTTTTGAAATCTTCTGAGAGAACTTGCATTGCAAGTGTATTGTAAGCTGTAATAGTTTTGATCAATACATTGTGCAGGTTTTGGAGTGCTGGGGTTTTTTACCGAAAGGTTTTCCCCAGGGTAAATCATTGTGTCACTCTCTACTTTTCTGTATGCATGGTATGTGGTTGCAATATCTTTGTTAAAGTAGTTAACGAATCTGCAATTGTAAGGATTTAAAAGAATTTGCACAATACTTTCCTATAGAGATTAGCGTAGGAAACTGTTTCCGCACCTGATTTTCCTTACACATACATGGCCACACATCTCATGAATGCAGAAAAAGGATGAAACAAGTCTAGAAACCCAAAGAACAAGAAAATGCATATCAATCGAGAAGAGTCGGTAACACATATGTTTGGGATTACAACACTTGGGTAAATTGCACAACATGTGGTAGATATAGTCATATAGCTGCTAACTGTATGAGGAAATGGATAAGAAGATCTAGAAACTAGACTAACTATGGAATGACATGCTTACACCATTATAAGGTTTGTCACTTAAGAAAGGACTACAGAGACCAAGTGATAGAGTCGAGAACTTTTGCAAATGGAAATACTATTGAAGACATCAAGAGAATGAGAAATCAAATGTGGAGGAAAGCTTCAAATAATGACAATGTTAGACCAAGCACTACAATTGGTGAGACCTCATCTAATGGATTAGGTGATTCCACCACCCCCACCTAAGCAATACAAGTATGGAATTGCACTCTACAAAGTTGTATTTTACATCAATTCCTATATTCATTGAGAATATTCCAAAATAGCATGAATGAAGATGCACTATGGTATTGCATGTTATGTCTTGTGAATCTAGTCTGGTCGGTTAATACAAATCGAGCATAAACTATACATCAGTAAACATATGAAAGTTAACCGAGATGACACTATGTATCAAGCATCATTGGTAAACATGTGGGAGATAATCGATTTGACACCTTGTACTGAGTATTGAATACTCACTGAGCTAAAGTCTTTGGTGTGTTAACCGAGCATCTATGTTTTGACCACTAAGTGGCAAGTGAAGCATTTAATGCATCACTTAGGTCATATTTGTCTATAAAAAGGGCAAAGTGAACTCATTCATTCACCCAACATTTACAAGCAGATTGTAGAGCGAGAAGAGTGATTCACAACACCTTTAAAGGACCTCCAATAGATCACGAGCATTCTCAACAAGCATCCAGTAAGTATCAAGACTTACCGAGCTAACAGTTCATTTGCGAAGAAGCCCTAATTTTATGATCAATGACATCCACTTATCGAACCATGAAAATCAAGATCGCAAAAGGTAACAAGGTTTCTCTCATCAAGAACTTGACCTACGAATAATCTAACTACAAGTTCTATCCTGAGGTTGCTTCTCAACACAACGACAAGGGAGCATTCTTGAGTATCCCACCTAGGGTTTGCTAGTCAAAGACATCCATGCATACATCCACTGCAAAGTTGCAAAGATTTGAGAAGTTGAACTTGAAGAAGCTTATCAGAAGCTATGCAAGGATAGAAAATTGAAAGATGAGCAAAAACACATTGAGGTGAAAGGGTTAACCAATGTCCTACTATTCCCAAGAGAGTTCAAAACTGAATGGATACATATAGTACTCAGTCGAGTGCATAATGGAAGGATGTGGTTGGATGAACCAAAACCGATCACAAAGGATGTGATTCATGCAGTCACCAGATACCCAATCATCAAGAAGACAAAATCCCTAAGGCAACCGAGTCACCCTAAGATTGAAAAGATAATTGGAGCCAAATGGGACGGCAAAGGCCTGAAAGTGAATTCAATTACAAACCCAGAATTGAAATTTGGTGCATATGTGGTCAGATATAAGATATTTCAAGAAAGAAAAATGAACAAAATTACACGTGGAGTAGTTGACACTACATATACAATAGTGAAGAAGGGATTGCAACTAGACCTAGCAGAGTTGCTACTGAAGCAACTGGAAGAAAACATGAGAACCATTAGATCATCTAGATCTAATACATGTAAGTTTGGTTCCCTCCTAATGTGTACATTATTCTATGTATATAACTTCTTTCCTTCCATCGATAATGTCATTTGGGACACCAAATGACCAATCACTACATAGATTAGTGATTTCATCAAATCACTAGGAGACAATTTCATACCACTACTAGATGCATACTTTAATACATTCAAGACTAGGATGAAGAATAGGATGAGAATCCCTGCTCAACTAGTGGATAAATACAAGGATGAGATTTTTTTGTAATTGACACCAACAAAACTCTCATTAAAGCTTCCAACCCAAGAATAGCATGGTTACCACCATTGGATTATGAGATTGACATAGATCAGGCTACACAAGCTATTGAAGCCCTACTAAATGAACTAGTTGACAAATCTAGAAGTAGATTTTGCACATATGAAGAAGCCAAGTCAAGAGTAAAAAATAACTTAGTAGTCAAGAAGATAGGAAAGAAGAAAACTCAAATGGTAAAGACACTTAAGAAGAAACTCTCAATAACCAATGAAGAGTTGGAACAACTAGAGGATATCACCAAGGAACAGTCACTCGTCAGTGAAGGAAAAGAGTTAAGTGACTCTGAGTTTAATGAATCTGATGTAGAGCCACCAAAGGCCAATAAATCAAAGGTTACTAATGTAACAGATGCATTTAGAACAAGAAGAAAAACAACAAAAGAGGTAGACTCACCACCCTTGAAGAAAGGAATGTAAAGACATATCAAAAAATAAAAGCCTCAACCGAGCACCCAACACTGAGAAAATGAAAAATATATGTAAGATGAAGAGAGGACAAGGATGATACTACTGAAGTAGAAAGAGAACAGAGGATACAAGTAGAAAAGGCCAAAATACCGAAGACAACTAATGAAATTGTAGAGTCAATCATCAACACAGGTAGTATATCAAATCCTAAGATTAGACAATGGGGAAATCTGTCTACAAAGGATCAAAATAAAATTGAAGAAGCAATCATTAAAATGATGGTAGCTTACAAGCATGTAACCCTACAATTTGGAACTCATATTCTAAAGGAGATACAAGGTAAAATATCATCAATGTGGACATATGCATTGCATATGGAGAAACAAATGAGAGAAAGAATCTTCGTTAATTTCATGCCCAATTCTACAACTGGATAAATTGAATCAACAATGAAGGAGCATGCAAAGAAATATTTTGCAAAAAAATGAGCATACAAGGTATTGCAGAACAAGCTAGAAGATCTTGACATAAAAAGCAATAATATTTGGACACAAATCTTTAATCCACCTGAGAAGGTACTAGAAATAACCAAGACTACTCATAATGAGGAGAAAGAGGCCACACTGAGCCCTGAGCACATTTTCATCAATGACACCGAGGATGTCAATCCTATTGACTTAACAACATAGGCAAGTAAGGCCATGGATGATATACCTCAGATATTGCAATAATTAGGAGAAACACCAGACATCACTATACAAGATGTCACTCAAGGTGATTCTAATGATAATGCCAAGAATGATGAAGATGTCACTATTGCCACTGAGCAAACAAAGGAACAAGACACTACAAATATTTCATAGGCACAAATACCAGGTAATATGCCTTTATTGATACAAAATATCAATATAATAACAAAAGAAAAGGAGAAACCACCTAAGCCTAAAATAGACACATCGATGGAAAAAGGTGATGAACAAGGGGAAAAGGAAAAGACAAATAATAGTGGAGAGAAACCGAGTGATGCACCCACCAAGGATAGTGGAAAGGAAGACAAGGTTGCAAGTTAGGACACGGTTGAAGTAGAGACTTCTACTACCGACCAATAGGTTCACACCGAACAACATACCAAAGGCACCACACCTCCCAAGAATTCACCGAAAGCAACATAGAAAGAAAAGGATCTTGCTATAATCCTTCACTCCCTTGTATCAAGCAACATTCTGAAGAAGAAGAAGAACACAAAGAATAAATCCCTCATTACACTTGAGGAAATCATAGAAATACCCAACTGTGATCCAAGAACACCTCATCACGAGTCACTAACAAAGTATGTGGAGCTATGCAAAAGGAAATGTCAATAGAAAAAAATCAAATTGGAACACAAAAATACACAAGTACTAGAAACAACAAGGGAGATTATAATGCAGGTAGTTCCTGACACACAGATTGATCAAAATGCACCCATCATTGATCAACTAGAAATTCTGACCAAGGCAATCACACAATAGAATGTAGATGCTAAGAAGGTCATTGAGGAAAGAGCTGAAGAAAAATATCACTACAAAATCATAGAGAAATCAGCCAACAAGTGGCAGTGAACAAGGTAAAACTTTCTGAACTGGTAACTCAATTAGAACCTATTATTTCAGAGATAGTTACCCTAGTTCAAAAGCTATGGACTATTGATAACTTCACCACCAAGAAAGATGCATAAATAACTAAGATGAATGAAGATCTAAAAGCTAGTGTACAAAGTCTATCAACCGAAGAAAATGCATTCCAACTACATTATGAGAAGATTGTGGAATCTAGATGGTTGAGACTTTGATATACAAAAGGCATTTAGAAAAATAAAAGATGAAGTAAATGAGCTAGAAGCCATGTTACTACCAAATCTCACATTACTAATGACACATATGAAAATGATAAAGACTCTAATTTACACCCTAGAAATGTCAGTATCTGAAAGCATCTATGACATGCATGCTCAACTCACATTGGAGAAAATGACCCTAGAGCACCTGAAGGAGAAATGGGAAAATTTGATAGCAGACATCAAGCAATCTCATAAGTACATTCTTGAAAAGTTGTAAGTTATACATTTTTGTCATTAATTTCTCAAAAAGGGGGAAATGTATATGTACAAACATTGTAAAGAGGGAAACATGTACATACCGAGAGCATGCACATAGGGGGAGTCATTGTATAAGTATAACATACTTGGTTTATATACTGTACATATCAGTTTTTGATACTAATGCCAAAGGGGGAGATTGATAATCCTTAAAGGATCAAAAGTTGTCATTAGTATACAAGAAGACAGTTTTGGTCATTTGGTTAGCATTCATCGAATTACAGTGATCACCGAGTGCAGTGTTCACCGATCACAGTGGTCACTGACATGTTTTGATTACTGAGCACAGAAAAACAACTGAGAAGTATATCAATTGAGATAGAGACATAACCGAGCACCAGTCTATAGAGACACAAGTGAGATAGAGACATAACTGAGCATCATCCTACAGAGACATAACTGAGCAGAGAAATCACAGACCACTAGTCTAACTAAGAGACAATTTTAACACCGAGAAAAGCAGATCTGAACTACACCTCAGCTAAAGCACTTTAGTTTTTAAAATAGCTTTATGCTTAGCTGGAAAATCATTTCTTGAGGATCAAGAAAATCATAAATGATGGATTTAATTAGTTTAACTAATTGTATTCATGCAAACTAGGAGATCGAGGCTAGGTTGTAAACCTTTGATCTTAGAGTTATTCAAGAAAAGTGTGAAACCTAATTAGGTTAATACAATGTATATATAGATGTATAATCAATCAAGAATATGATGATTGTAGTCGCACAAGGACATCTATGGATCAAACAAAGGTTTTCATGTAGAAGGATAGATAAAGAAGAATTCAGTTATGAAGAACTACATTCAAGGCTACCAAGTAAAACATATGTATTATTCATCACAATAGGTGATATACAATTTTGTGAACTTAATGGATCTGTAATCAGTAATTCAAGATTGCAAGCTATCAGTTCATATATATTTTTGTCTACTCTCTAAAAATTGTAGCAATCAGAAGAAATCTGTCAAGAAGGTGGACTTAATAGTCTTATTGCAAATCTCTTAACCGAGTGCACACATACATTGTGTTTCTGAAATATCTTAACCGAGTAGACTTAACAAGTATAACATGCTACTCCTAACAGGGTAAGATCATCAGAAGTGATCACAACTTGTAGCCTTAACTAACACCTTCCACTCTGCAGATAGTGAAGCTTTGTGGGTTTCATCCCAACCATAATTTTTACCATCTAACATGGTTTTTCTTTGTTATCAATTCTTGTGTCATGTGTAAATAAGTTTCATGAATGTTTCTATGTTTGTTTACATGCACTTACAATTGTGTTATGATATTACATGCATGAAGTAGAAAAGATAAAATGGCCGGTTATGCAAGCAATGGTTACTAAGGTTTAAAGTATAAAAGTTTTAAGGGTACTGATTCACCCATCCCCTCTAAGTACACACCATTCCATTATTCCAACAATGCCATCATCTATGAGATCTTGGATTTTATGTTTCAAATCCATGCAAGATGAAGTTTTATACTCATTGTGTTGATGATATACACAATAGGTTCTCAAGAATTTCAATCCACGTGATGTGACTTGAGGTAATGTGATGAGATTATGCTCAAGAAGTTCTTCAATTGCTGATTCATAATATTGTCCCAAAGGAGTGAAGTCCCTCTTACATTTAACACAAGTTTTTTCTTTCATGAGGTTACTAATCCCTTTGGAGAGAGACTTCATAGTATTTTCATCTGCTTTGAGGGCTTTGGAGCCACTCTCTTGATCAAAGATAGGATGGTCATGAAGTTCTTCTTGATCAAAGATTGGTTTTTTGTGCTTAGATGCATCTTTGTTTAAAGATGAATGAAGTATGGATGACTTGTGACCATAGAGAAAAGGAAATATCGATGAGGACTTGTTGGATGAATTATCCTTTTCCCCTTTTAATTCCTGGATTTCAGATTTCAAAGTTTGAAGTTGTTTTGATAAAGCTTCCATAAGAATCTCTTCTTTCTAATTATTAGGACCATAAGGTTTAGCCCATTTTCTTTTTGATATTGTAATATTGTCTTGATGCGCTTTCTTAGAAGATTGAAGAGAAGGTATGATGAATCAATTGATTTCCTGACAGGCACTGAAGTGATATGTAAAGTTCTGACTAAGTCCAAGACCAAAACACAAAAGAGATAATGTCCAACTAAAAAGGAGAAAAAAAGACTCTGATCTTGAGTCAAGGTTAACGATCCTTCTCTCGCAACTCAGGATAAGGAAAACACAGAGAAAGATGATTAAGATAACAAGTCACTTGGATTAGCATAGAAAAGTTAGATTTTGAAACAACAAGCGAGTCAGACTATCAATAAATTATGGTCAATGACAAACTAGTAGTGATGTTTGTGAAAGCAAAGATTTTGTGAAAATATAGATAGAACCAGTACGATGGAAGACAAAATTAGACAACAATTCGACTGATTTGCAAAGTTTTGACACTAGATGCAAAAACTTGAACAAGAGTTTGATAGTTTAACACCTAAGAGTGCAGATCTTGAATTTGTTGATCATTTTAATGTTTGTTTTGATTGTTTTTTTTGGTGTTTCACTCACACAAGACACATCATGGAGATTGGTTGTTGTAAAAATAACAAACACACCACAACCTAGGTAAGACAGAGAAATATCTATTGAATTCCCACTTGAACCAAAGTTTAGCCACACCTACTCATAGAGGAAAACTTAGAATCTTGGAGGCATGGGCTCCTCCTTACAGTGCACTCACTTCTAAGGCACATCAAGATTCAACTCTCAAGGGTAATCACTTCCCAAGGGACCTTTGTCTCTACTAAGAGCCATGAAAATGTGGGACATCTTTGTCAATCTTGGACCTTTCATGCCAACAGATAGAGGGATTTTTGGTCGCTAGAAAAAAAAATTTAGTCAGGGCATCCGTTCATGTGGCTATACATGCGGCAGATTAGCCCCGTTAAGGAGGCCTCCCAGCCTACATAAGTTAAGTTTTGTAGGTTTTTACGCACCATGAGAGTATTGAGGGAGATCTTCTATTGGCATAATGAAATTGACACATGTTCACTGTGAGATTAATCACAATGAAATTTTTTATACACCAGTTTGGAAGGGCTTGAATTTATCCTATTACTGGTTGGGCAATCCCTCTCTCCGACTCTGTTAAAGCTCTTGGGAGGTAGCCACGCTAAAATATTTGCATGAATTTCTCTTTCACCCAAGATACGTGAAGGCGAGGGGAGAGGATATGTTCATGCAATTCTGTGGATTAAAAATATAGAAAACACTTCAAACACATAGTCTAAGTGATTCCTTTTAAGCACCAAATCTGAATTCTTATTTAATTACAAAATGTATACATGATAGTTTTGTAAGACACACAAAGTCTTTGACAAGCGTCCTACATCAAACTCATTAGTATTTTATGAATTTTTCTTCATTTACAACGTCCTACAAACTACTATTAGGCTGTAAGCAAAAGATAAGCTCAAGAATAACAAAGCCAAAGATTGGTCAGCATTATAAATCATAAAATCAAGAAACTGATTGCATATTTAGAAAGTAGATGAAAAATCATGCACTTTCAAAAAAATGCACTAAAAAATGTTACTGTATGAGCCCAAACGAGGCTTCGAAAGCTCCAAAGCAGAGGATTAGATAGGTACAGTGATGCAAAACTGCAATTTATGATAAATTTGTGACTCAAAACCATAAAATAATCCCAACCTAGAAATCTTCAGACAATTTTAACCAAAATATTAAAAAAATTGCTCCAAAAAAGGACTCAAAACGAGCAAGATATGGGCCTAAGAAGTCAGACTATAAAATCAAAACTACATATGGTGAGGGCAAGAAATTTTCAGCCCCTATTAATGTCAGAAAATCACTATGTTAAACTTGATGGTTTCCTGGCCGTCACAGTAGGAGAGTAACAATGCAGAATGATGGTTGACGGTCATCAAATTTAACACTAAAAAAATTTATTTATTTTTTTAGATTTTTTTTCAAAAAATCTACCTTGGGCTGCATGCAGAAGGTCGTACAACCTGTTTGAGAAAAAATTATTTTTCCATAGATTTGACTTTTGTCAGATATGGGGCAATTTTATAGTTGATTTGAACTAAAACAACGACCCAGATTCGATGGTGGGGTGAGATTTGGCTCAAAAGGAGATGTGGGTAAGCCCCATGGTGGGTGCTAGAAATGTATGAATGGAAATGGGTTTCTTCATGCAAGCTGCAAACACACACACTTCAATAGATCATTGTATGCTTAGCTTACACTAAATGCAATAAACAAACAACTAAGCTAAACCGATCTATTGCCTTCTAGTAGGCAGGAGTTTTAACCTTACTCTCAAGTCATCGCAAGAAACAGTGACTACACTAGATCCTAAATGAAGGATTTAAAGAAAGCTAAATGTTTTATTCTAAAATGAATATGCAAATGCAATATTGGTCCCAAGCTAATTAGATTGATTTTATGACACCAATTTGAAATTTTTTTGTTCTTTTGAAAGCACCAAATTGAAATGTACTCTAGATTATGGTTTGCATGATTGAAAGTAAACTAGCAATTATTCAATCAAAAAGCTATGAAATGCTAAATGCTTGAAAGCTTAAGAAATGAAAATTGTATAATAAAATTAGCTAAAAACTGGGATCCTTGTGAAGGAAATAAAATTCTCTTTTATAGAAAATCTTTGTCGAATCGACATTCGAGATTAAAAGAAATAAGTGGCTCAGATTTGATCTAAGGAAGCACAATCCATGTGCAAATATGATGATTGGTTGAAAGAGTCAGTTGACTGAACTGACTGATCAGTTATTTTGGAAACTTCTAAAATTAGTTTTTCAGTTAATAGCTTTATTTCCAAAATGATAAATAGATAAGATCAAGTTAACAAAATAAAACAAATTTGTTTCCAAAATGATAAATAGAGAAGATTAAGTTAACTGAATAAAACAAATTTGTTTCCAATTTAATAATCAGTTAACTGAAATTGATGACATTATATGCATTTTTAAAGATTTAATTGATTTTAAATGCACATTTTTTTTAATTAATCAATTTAATTCCTTTTTGAATTTTATTGTCAATTTAGTAATTTAATTTAACTAATATATTAGAATATCAATTAAATAATTAACTTAAGGTTTATTTTCCAATATATTGTATTTTTAGGAATTAAGTAATTAATCAAGTACGATGATTAATTTAGACCTAGGGTTTAGGTCAGATCAGTTTGAATTTGATAGATTAAGGAATTGTCTGTTTGACTTAGGACTTAGGGTTTATCAAGATTAGGGTTTCTTGATTAATTGTTACAATTGGGGGTCTAGGGTTTAGATGACCATTTTTATGTGATTACAGGTATCCTCTACAAATTTATCACTCGACTCCTCTTCCTCTGTTTCTTCATCACCATGAGCATTACCCTTAAGGAGGGGTTTGTCAAAATTCTTTAATTTCAACAAATTGTAGATCAAGACCATAAGAACCTGATGGGAGGCATGGTCCCCATTAGGGTATTTCTGCAAATCTCTCATAGATTGTCTCATAGAACTAAAAAGATAGTAGGGAATGCTAATCTTGTCATCATATCTGAAATGATTTAAAATGACAAAATGATGCCCATAAGAATGAGAGAACCTACCATCTAGTGTGATGTAGTTGATAGCCGCATACGGAATGAAATTCTAAGGATGGCTAATATTTTTGGGATTATGGTACCCACCAACCCTTTTGATAAGTCTGGCCGCTTCACTATCATTCTCTAGAAATCTATCTAGAGTTTTATCAGAAATTCTTCTGTCATAGTTGAATTTCATATCCTCCTTTGACATTCTTGTGGCCTCAGTAATCAAGTTTTTAGTGACCTCAATCCACTAGTTTTCATATAAAATCTTCCTATTCTTCTAGTTTTTGATGAAATACTTCATTATGAAAGGATTGCGGCCATAAAGCCTTTCCATGTAAACTCTGAGACCACCTTTTTGCATAATTATCTAGACTTCCTCATTCTGTTTCCATTCTTTGCAACTCACTGGCTCATATCTCTTCTTGTTTCCACCCATGTTTCTTCTGTCAAACTGATTGACACTCTTCACAATACACTTAGTTAAAAAACCCCCACTCTTTTTTTTGTTTGCAACCTTCTTCAAAAACACCCAGAATCCGTGAGAAATGACATTATGAGAGTGAAGGAAAGTATTGGAAATGACAGAGTCATAATTATTCCTTACATAACTCGGCATCTTTCCCATCATTAATTAATTTCCTTTCCATTCTTTTATTACTATGGATGCACTCCTTCACAATGAAAGATTTAATATCGTATGATATACTCTCTTTAGTTTTCCACGTGTTTGTGTTATCATTTTTGCAGACATGGTTGGCTACCCAATCAGCAACTCCATTTGCTTCATGGTAAGAATGGGTTATTATGCACTTTTTCATAGTTCTTATTATCTCCTTAGCACCTTTTATAATGTTCTCGATCAACCATGAAGGAAATGAAACATTATTAAGACACTTAAAAATGTTCAAGGAGTCCCCATCTAACCATAAATTTTGGCAATTGAACTCCTTAGCAAGTAGAAGACCTTGGTAAGCTGCCATAGTTTCTGTAACATGATTGTTTTGAATACCTATAGGAATAGCCCTAATAACTCTACATATACCTTTTTCATCACAAAGCACAACAACACACCCAACATTGCTAGGGTTTCCTCTAGAGGCCCCATCAAAGCTCATCTTCATCCACCCTATAGGGGGACATTCTCATATAGCCTCTTCCCTAGGATTTCTTTAATCATCATTTTTAGCTTCTACTATCCAATTCTTTAAAACATCAATATCCCCCACCACCCTAGTATTGGGATTGCATTCCATGATTTTATAGTTTTCAATAATCAATCCTTTAGTTCTTTCAAATAAGATTTTGTGAGGGCTAGATATATCTCTGAAGATTCTATCATTCTACTCTTTCCAAATATCTCATATTATGTGGGGAAAATAAATCTCCCATATCCTTTTTATTGCCTTATTCACAATGATAATATCCCATGAACTGAATAATATTTGAACATCTAAAGGAAAAACGTAATCCAGCTTGAAAGTCTTCAAAAAAGGAACAAGATTTCTTCAGCAAAGGGACAATGGATAAACACGTGGTTAACTGAATCCTCCTCCTTCCTGCAAAGAAAACATGTGTTAGGAAAATGTTGGCAGTGGGCTAGCATCCCTTGTGGGGATTTACAACCTGGTTTAATAGCCTCGTGTGTCCTCTATAATTCTAGTGGTTGTATCATGCATTGATAGGTCAATCTTTTGGTGCAACAACAACCCTAGCTTGTAACAAGTGGTATCAGAGCTTGGTCATAGGTTTGAATCACAGACGCCATGGTGATTGATGCTAGGAGGGGGATTCTTGGTAGTGGACTAGTGTCCCTTGCAGGGATTCATGACATGGTTTAATAGCCTCTTATGTCTTCTCTAAGTCTAGTGGTTGAATCGGGCATTGACAGGTCGATCTTTCGGTGCAATGACAACCCTAGCTTGAAAAAGAAAGTACATACCCCTAATCTTGAGGTTGTCAATGGTAAGGATCTTATTTTTAAGCATCATCAAGAATAAATTATTGATTTTGGGGGTCATTCCTTTCATCCAGGATTTGGCCCATAAGGGAGCATCTTGACTGTCAAAACTCTGATTGTAGGAAGAAGCCACATTAAAATTACCATCAGTGGTAAATTTCTAAATTAGATGGTCTTCCTCATTGCTCAAGATGAAGGAATTTAGGGTCATATTAAAGGTTTTAAGAGTAGGATCTATAGTGGTGAGGTCCTTCCAATGACCACCATCCCAATAGTCAGCAACTTTAGATCCTATACTAAGTTTAGAATGGGCAACATGGTTTCCCTAGTGGGGATTATCTAAAAAAGAAGAGTCACCAATATAAACATCCTCCCAAAAGTCCACCATATCACCTTTTTCCACTTTCCATCTTACCCCCCTTATGATGAGGTCTTTATTTTTAATCACATTCTTCCAAATGCATGACCTAGCTGAAATATCTTCATTGGCTAAATTTTTTTGGAGAGATGGAAGGTCCATTTTATATTTTTTGTTCCATATAATTCTCCACTCCCCCTCCAATCTATAACCCCTCCAACCAAGCTTAGCAAGAATGGATTCATTAATATTCTTTATTCTTTTGAGATCAAGACCCCCATTGGATTTGGGCATACACACTTTCTCCTAAGAAATGAAAGAAAATCTCTTTTTCTTTTCAACTCCTAACCAAAGAAAATTTCTTTGGACTTTCTCAATAGCTTCAACATTTTTATTAGGAATTCTGAATAGGCTTAAAGCATAAAGAGGTATACTCTGAAGGGAGGATTTTAGTAATTGTACTTTACCAGCTTGGCTAAGAAGAGCACCTTTCCACCCAATGAGCTTCTTGTGAAAATTATCAGCAATAGAACTCCATAAAGCTTCAGGAGGATTTAGACCAAGGGGGAGACCCAAGTAGGTGACAGGAAGATGACTAGTCTGACAACCCAAAATCCTACTAATTTTTTGTTGTTTGTAATCAGGAGTATTGATGAAATAAAGGCACCTTTTGTTCTAGTTAATGATTTGACCAGTGGTAGTCCCATAATTATTAAGATATTTTTTAAGCTGCTTGGCTTCAGTGATTGAGGCTTTGCCCATAAAAAATAGAGTCATCCAAAAATTGTTGGTGGGAACAAACTTGATTGGTAGATGAAGGTTTGAGCCCTTTTAGACCACCTTTTTGGACCAAGTTGGCAATATATCTCCCCAAAATTTTTTCCAGAATGAAAAAAAACATAGGAGATAGGGGGTCTCCCTATCTAAGAGCCCTGGAAGATTTAAAGAAAGCAGTAGGGGAGCCATTAACTAGCACAGAAAAAGTAGCTGAAGAAACAAGATGCATCAATATTTTAATACAATTTTGATTAAAACCAAAAGCCATTAGAGTCTTCTATAAAAATTCCATGTCCACTCTATCATAGGATATAGAGGTCAAATTTTAGAATGAACCTTCTATCCTAGCCATAACCAGAGAATGAATGTTTTCATGGACAGTTATTATCGAGTTCAGGATCTGTCTTCCTGGTACAAATCCAATTTGTTGTTGTGAAATAATCATAAGGAGAAAAACTAGGATCCTGGAAGTAATAACCTTAGAAATTATCTTATAAGTGGAGTTGCATAGACTAATAGGCCTAAAGAGATCCATTTCATCAGTCCCAGCCTTTTTAGGGATGAGAGCAATGAAGGTACCACTGATTTTTTTTAAGATTTTGTTGGAGCCAAAAAATTCTTTCACAACATTTGTGACATCCTTTTTGACAATGAACCCATACTTCTGGAAAAAGAACATAGGATAGCCATCTATTCTAGGGGATTTTCTTCCTTCAAAAGAAATGACAACCTTCCTTATTTCTTCTTTAGAGGATAAGGAAACAAGTCATCATCTTTAGTGAAAATTTTTGGGATGCTCTCCAAAATTTCATGTTGATTATGTTGATCCAGTGATTTAACCTGAGTAAGAAAACTAAATAAAAAAACCTTAGCCTCCTTAGAGATATCCTCATCCTTCTCCACAAATTTATCATTCACCTTGAGTTTGGAAATTATGTTTTTTGATTTGTGCTTTATGGCTATCATGTGAAAAATTTAGAGTTTATGTCCCCTCTTTTAGCCAAACATTTCTAGCTCTTTGTTTCTAGAAGGTTTCTTCTTTATGAACTATATCATGATATTTGATCAAGCCTTCCCTCTCTTTCTCCTTAGGTACACACTTATAGCCATGTTTTTTAAATATCCTTTAATTCCAACAAAATATCAGCCTTAGAGGAAAAATTATTGCCAAAAGAATCTTTGTTCCAACTCCTGATATTATCTTTGACATGTCTGAGTTTGTTAGCTAATCTATACATAGTAGTACCATCAATGTTTATATGTCACCATTCACTTAATCTATGAACCAGTTCAGGATGAATGGTCCACATTTTTTCAAATCTAAAGGGAAAATGCCTTTTCCTAGAGATCGGGTCAGCAATGAAAGAAAGAGGATAGTGGTCTGACCCCATTCTAACAAAAGGAGTTAGAGAATAATAATAATGTTGATACCACTCATCAGAGATAAGGGCCCTGTCAAGTCTCACCTGAATAAGCTCACTACCTTCTCTTATGTTGGTCCAAGTGTATTTAACTCTCTAGAGGTCAATGTCTGTCAAATCTTGTCTAGTGATAAAGTTCATCAAATCAAGTCTGATGTCCAGATTTGGCTGGCTACCATCATTTTTTCATCTTCCTTCAAAGGAGTATTAAAATCTCCCATTATAAGCCAACATTCATTCAGAAAAAAATTTCTAACCTGATCAGGGTTATTCAAAAAACTTGTCTTCCATTTTTAGTGTTAGGAGCATAGATATTCATGAGAACCCAAGTTGATCCATCCTTAATATGCTGAAATCTAATGCACGCCAAGTTATTTTCCTAGATAGAAAATTCACCTTTAATAACATCCATGTTCCAGAAAGTGGAAATGCCTCTAGAAGCACCTTCAGAGTTCCCTCCACTAACAAAACCATTTCTAAAAATATTTAAGCTTTCAACCTTCTCCTTAGACATTTTCGTCTCCTGAATCAAAAAAATATACGGTCTGTTATCTCTGATCAAGTTTCTAATTAAGTCCTACTTGTTAGGGTTATTTAACCCTTCGATATTCCAAGAGATGATATTCATTTCTTTTTCACTAGTCCAAACTGGGTGATGGTTTTCTGAGTACCATCTTCTATGTTCTTGGTAGCCTCCTGGTTTCTTTTTCTAGAGTTTGGAGGTCTCCCCAGTGAAAGATAGATTCCTCCTACATATGGCTGATTGAGTCTTGTGTTCCTTGTGGATTTAGAAACATCATTTTTCTTTCCTTTTGTCCTCTCTACTTTAGTAAAAGTATTTGAGTCAAAATCAGGATTTCCCAGCTCCTTATCTATTTCTTCCTTGTTTCCCCATTAAGGCATTTCATTTCCTCCCATAATCCCTTAATAATTGATGGGGAGTTATGAGATATATCAGAGAGCCCATTTCCTAGGACTATGTCTTGTTGTGCATCCTCAAACTCTAACTCCCCTTTATTTGGGTGAGCTTCTCCCCATTTAAGTTGTTTGATTCTCCCTTCTCTTGGGTTATTGACTGATTGCCCTCTTCCAACATATGACTACGCTTATATTGAGCACTATTATCCTCTTTATTTTCTATTTCTAGAGTATCTTGAGAATAACCCTCATTTTTCTCAATCACATTGTCATTCTTAGCCTGATTCAAGTCAATAGAGTCTATCTCACCAGAATCCTCCATATCATTCCTTTGTTGTTCATTTTGTGTGATGGTATCCTCCTCTTTTTTGTCATTCCTCTTACTATATTATGGTTTGTTTATTCATCCATATTTTATTCTACCTCCTTTTGGATTGATCTAGATACTCTATCTGAATATTCTCCCCTCTTTCCAATGGGTTTCCAAGCCTTCTTCTGCTAAACCCTTGTCACGATGTTTGCAGGATAGTTTTATGCCCAATGCCCCACCTTCTTGTAGCGAAAGAAAGAAAAGGGGATAGATTCAAATTCTAGCTTTTGTGTCCACTTCCCTAGCTTAGATTTCATTTCTATTTTCTCAGGAATGTTAGCTTCAAGAATGATGCCAACACATATTCTGGCATGCGTCAATCTTCATCTTGACACAGTAACTAGATTTATTAATAGAAGTTCTCCAATGAACTCACTATCTCACCGAAGAAATATTCATTCCAATACTCAAGAGGAAGTCCAGGGAGCTTGAACCAGACAGGGACTTGTACCACAAAATCATCATGAAGAGCCATATTTGGGTACCATTTCTGTAACACCATTGTGATTTTTCCTATAATCCACAGTCTATTACTAGTGATCTATTTCCTATCTTCTTCGCAGGATAAAAACAAAGAAAGGTAGACTTTGTTCATAGCAATAACATCTACCTGTCCCTAAAGTGACCATCTTTAGTTAACAAAATCTCTCACTATTTGGATATTAGGTCTAACTCCAATGAATTGGCTAACAAGCGAGTTTTCCATCCTTTTAATATTATGATCAATAATTTGATCGGGAATGGCAATAACATATTTCCCCTCAGAAATATTTGAAACATTTTTAACAGGAGAATGAGTTGAACTACTTGTTCGCTTGAATCCAAAAAGTGAAGACCATTTTGTAGCCTCAACCCCCGTATTGTTTGGCACAACCTATCCTCTTGGTCCCCCTCCTGGGTCCCCAAAACCTATGATTCCATCTTTTTTCTTGTACTCTGCATATTCCCCATCTGATTCAATAGGGATTCCCCCTACAGTAGAAGGACCTCCACCTCTTGCATAGTTCTTGTTCATGAGAGAATTTGAAATTTTATTTCCTACCTTCACTCCCCGCTCCCCAATCCCCACTCTCCATTGTTTGACTTCAACAACCAAATGCTAGATATTACTATTGTTGCAAATGTGATGAAACAAGTATTCCTCCCTTTGATAGAGAATCCTAAGAGTGAAATTTGTACCAGTGTTAGAGTTGTTTTGGTTGAAGGAAGGAAATTATTGGATGGTTTGAAAATTGATAGTATGTGTTATGATTTTATCCCTAAGAAGTTGGATTTGGAATCAGAAGAAGAAAAACCTAAGGAAATAAAAGAATTACTGACAGACTATGAGGACATAATCTTAGATAATGTTCCTGATGGATTACCACTTGTGAGGAGTATAATTAGCCATTGCATGGATCTAATCCCTGGATCTATTTTTCTAAATAAGGATACACACCTAATGACACCTATAGAGAATAAAAAGATGAATAAACAAGTGCAAGAATTATTGAGGAAAGGGTTTTTTTAGAGAGAGCTTGAGTACATGTACAGTACTTGCAATATTATCACCTAAGAAGAATGGAGAGTAGAGGATGTGCACTGATTCTAGGGAAATCAACCAGATCACAGTGAAGTATAGGTTTCCTTCACTTAGGATGGATGATATAATGGGTTTCTTGAGTGGATAAAAGTATTTTAGAAAGATATTTGAAGAGTGGCTATCATTAGATTAGGATCAAAGAAGGGAATGATTTGAAGAATGCATTCAACAAAAATGAAGGGTTGTATGAGTGGTTAGTAATGCCTTTTGGATTGACTAATGCACCTAGTACTTTTATGAGGTTGATGAATGAGGTATTGAAGAAAGTCTTGGTTAAGTTTGTGATTCTTTATATAGATGACATTTTGATTTTTAGTAAGGAAAGGATGATCATTTGATGCATCTTAGAAAAGTGTTGTAGATGTTAAGAGAGGAGAAGTTGTTGATAAATATCATGAAGTGTTCTTTTATGAAAGAGGAGATAGTTTATTTGGGATTTTTTTATTTCACAAGATTGGTTGAAGATGGATCTTGAGAAGGTTAAAGTAATTGTTGAATGGCCTACACCTGAAATTGTTGGAGAGGTAAGATCAGTTCATGGATTGGATAGTTTCTACCAAAATTTTATTAGGAATTTTAATTTGGTTTTTAGTCCTATGAAAAACAATTAAAGGTGAATGAAAGGAGTTCAATTGGACAAGTGGAGCACAAATGAGCTTTGATTTGTTGAAGAAAAAGGTGATAGAATGACCTGTGTTGGCACTACCCAAATTTAGTAAAGTATTTCAAGTGTACTGTGATGCAAGTGAGAGTGCAATTGGAGAAATACTAACTCAAGAAGGTAGACCTATTCCTTATTTCAATGA
>MU223915.1:2305753-2321270 GCA_018584345.1 Thuja plicata | reverse complement strand
AAGTGGGTTTAAGCAGAAAAGCATCTATTTTTAATAGATTCCGAACTTTCTTTCTTAAATTTAAGGGGTTTAACGAGATAAGAATTGACTATTATAATGGCCAGTTGGCGCTAATATGAAGAATTATTGTTACAGGTTCAGTGTTGGTCGGGAACTAGCAACTTCGATTGCTTCCTGCGGGATCCTTGACAGGGCTTGGGACGAAATCCGTGATGTTTCTAAAAATGACGAAATTTTTTCTCTGAAAGAATTCGAAGGTGTAGCATATGTGACATTCCCTTCATTTTCTAAAGAAGATTTCATTCTCACAAATAGTAAATATGGAGAATACAATATCCTGAATGAAGAAGAATTCTCTGTCTGCCTCAAGGGTAATGATGAATGCCCGGCCATTGTTCACAAGGGAGCTTTCAGCCGATTCAAGTATATTCTGGAAAGTTCTGATTTCCTAAACAAGGTAAATAGGCTCTTTGTTCCTTAATAAAAATTCGCTCTGTGATGTGGGATTCTTGTCATTGCGTTCTCGAAATCTAGTTCTCCTGTGTATTCGAACCTAGGATCTTTCAATCCAGAAAATTAATGCAAATATAAGTTTCAAAATTTTACTGGGGCATTTAGCGCAAGTATTAGCTGAAGATTTGTTTTACCTAACCAAGAAGTATTTGTTGGTAAAGATAAAGAAAAAGAATACCACCTCTAAAACCAATTACAAGTGAAGTGAGTCAAATGTTATCATGATGCACAATGTCCAGATGCAAACCCTGGTGAGAAGAGCCTGCAATATTTGTATGCTCCACTAGCTCTATATTGTTGTGTTTTATTGCTTGTATTTCATGGTTTACCACTCAATCACACACGCTAAACAAATATAAGCATTGTTGACGGCCAGATATTCCTCAATTGTTTAGTGTCATTATTGATCGCACCCGTCTTACATCATCATTTGGTAGACAACCTAAGGGTGGGTCCGAGGGAGGTTTGAGTTTTAATTTTTAAGAAAGAGGAGGTTCTATGTAGAAAAAAATAATTTGTTACGGGACTAATTGGAATCTTCTTCAGAAAATTAGGAGCTCCTACATTTTAACATTACATTTTAAGCAGGTGAAAATGAGATGGGGCTAGAAATTGCCCCACCAGTTTAAGAAATTGTAGTGCCACTATCAAACATCTACAAGTTCAATCTACCAGAAAGAGATGATCCTCCCAAAATAAAATTTTAGAGAGAAGAAAGTTATTTTTTATTTCATTTTGTCCTCTGTATGCATTCAATTGACACTGTACAGATCAAGTTTATTTAATTTATAATGTTTTGCTATAATTTTGAAAGAAATTTCAGAATTAAAATTGCATTCCGAAAGGGTTTGATCATTTCCTTGTTTCATAATATTGTAAAATAATTACTATTTTTATAGCATCAATTATTTCTTATTTTGTATTCAGCATAAATCTGCAGAGGGCAGTGTCGTCTCTGTTCTCTCTATTTTAGTGTGAAGATTTAATAAAAGATGTTTTGAGTGTGAAAATGATGCCAGTCAACAGTTTTAGAGAAATGCATATAGAAATAAAATTTTACAATATTCATATTTTGTAAAGCAGCCAATAGGAGAATGAATGTAAAGCGAGCAAAATTTTTCTTAAAATCTATAAGTAAGTTTGGCTTTGTTGGAGAATTTAGTAATTGTTTTATGTGCTTCTTTGCAGAAATTTAAAGGAAGTTTTTATTTATTTATTTTTGGTTATGACAAATATTGCTTGTCTATGGAATTGGTATTTGCTTAGAAATTGATGCCTTAAATTTCTGAGAATGTATTTATATGTAAAAAATGATAGAGAAATCTATTTATTTGTAATAAGAATTAAATTTTAGAAAAATCTATTTTTGTTCGCAATATTTGATTGAATTTAGTGTTGAATAATTTTACTATTGTTGAATAGTTTTTTTAATGGTTGTGATTTTATCCAGCAAATTTTAATTTTATCAGACATGCATGGCTGGGGAAAGTTGTGCACAATGTAAAACTGTGTTACAATATGAGTGTAGAGGTATCTGTTTGGTGGGTGGTTGGAAATATTTTTCTATTGAGATTTGATTCGATTGATTTGGGTATTTTATATTCAGCTTTGAATTTGGGTATTTTATATTCAGATTTGGGTCTGTATTGCTGCTGACAAGGGAGTGGTTGATTTTTATCTTGTATTAGCTTGCAATGGCCTTGGAAGGGGATTTTGGTGATTCATTTTATGAAGTTTTTGAAGTTAGCAAGGACTGTTCTGAGGCTGAAATCTGGAATGCTTACAGAAAACTGGGAAGGGTGTGTGTTTGTTGTTTCATGATCAGATTGAACGAATAGTGATGGATGGTGTTCATGATTAAGCATTTTGTGATGAATGGGTTTGTGATCAAAGTTATTTAGGGTGGGTTGCTAATTTTTTTAGTGGATGATTTATTGATGTTTTTGGTTGAATAAGAAGAAATCAAAATGACACTTTTCTTTTATCCCAAGTTTCTGATTGAGATTGATTGAGATTTGATCTGATTGATTTGGGTATTTTATATTCATACTGTTACCATATTCTTCTTATTTTTTATTGTTAGATTTGTTGTAATGTATAGTACCTATCATGAGTATTTGTATTGTTTAAGCATCTTAATTGAACAACCCAAGCCATAGTAATTTAATGTGTTCTACAACTTAAAAGTTGTCTTTCATTTGATTGATTACATTGCCTCAATTCATTATGCCCTTAAAACTCCCTTTAGACCACCAGCTCATTTTATTGATTTCATTTGATTTACATTACCTCAATGTATTACATTGCCTTAATTGATTTGATTTGATTGAATTCTATTGAACTCTAGTGTCTCAACATCATTCCCTTGCATTCCCGATCGAATTATGCTAAGAGAAACTCCTTATGCGTATTAGTATCAATTTTAGACGGTGCTGAAGGATAACCTAGCAACTCCTTGTGCGTATTAGTATCAACTTCAGACAGTGCTGAAGGATAACCTATATAAATCTGACATACTTTCTAATGTGTAATCCAGTCATAGTATCAAATTATCTTACTTGTTCTAAATGCCATATATTTTCTAATGTACCAAACTTATGTGCTCTGACTAGAGTGCACATTGAGAAAAATCATTAGGCTACAGCTGAACTTGATCATAAGAGAACATAACATATCATATAGACTGTTATTTTGGTTTCAGTTGCACCTGATATCAGTGCAAAATATCAAAGTTGTACAATAAATTGAGTACAACAAAGGAGCAACAGGAATAAAACCTAAAGCATCTAAAGGTAGAGACTAGAGTGGCAAAATGTAGGACAGTAGCACTAGTATCAAAATGGAATAAAAGGATTATACTGATATAATGTAAGTAGCATTGGTAATAAATCATTCTTTTAAATTAAGGTGATGCAATTAAAGCTCAACAGGATCTACCCTGGTGTCAATGTTTGGTACAATAGCATCAACGGTATTGTAATCACTCTTGATATCCATCCATAAAGGACTACTATATTTCTTCTCCTATGTAGCAGAATCGCCATGCATGTACTCCCTTACAACTATTAGATCATTTCAAAGATAAAAGCAAAAGCAATTTATTTGAGTGCATCACTTTCTAACTAGTAAAAAGGGGCACAATAGCTGCCAAGAATCAAACCATGTGAAAATGAGCCCAACCACTACCCATTCATGGGGAAAACATCTAAGGATTGATGTGAACAAATTTTACAAGCATTGACACTATTAAAGATCCCGGAGATACATAAGGATAAAGAAATCGTTACATGTCTCCCTGTTTCTTCATTTCCATAAATATATGGTATAAAAGATTTAAAAAGCAATATAAAATTTTGTATGATATAAGGACTATTGAACTTTGGCTTCCCAAGAACAACCTTTTCATTCACATCATATTATTCCAAATCCTTTATTCATCCATTCTCATTTTAAATCTCTTCTCTGTTTAGTGTCAATTTTATCTGAATCCACTAACAGAAACCTGTTTCCTAATTAAAATACTCTTTAAAAGCCCAGGCCACAAGAATCCAAATGACTCCCTTACACCACCAGCTGATTTGATTGATTTCATTTGAATTCTAATAATTGGATTCCATGGGACTGCACCCTAAGTCTATTTATTTGTTTGTTTGATCCCTCAGATCAGAAAGTTAACGGCAAAAACCGTAATATTTGTGGGCCATTCCACGGGAGGTGCAGTTGCAACCCTATTCACTCTCTGGTTTCTACAAAAGAAGGCAAGGGACATGTCTTATTTTTGCATCACATTTGGTTCTCCTTTGGTGGGAAATGACATACTTGGGGAGGCTATTAGGCGTGAAGATTGGGCTGGAAAGTTTTGTCACGTTGTCTCCAAGTATGATATTGTTCCCAGGGCACTCCTTGCACCATTTGAATCGATTACTAAGCTTTTGCATGAGCTTGAGCCTCATTGGAGGAGCAGAATGGGCACTGACTCTGTTGCTGTAACACATCCTTCTGTACCAAAGGCTCACAACACTCTTCTTAAGGAAGTCCTACAATTTACATCTAAGATAGCAGACAAATCAGGAGAATCTGCTCCTACAAGCCCATATAGACCCTTTGGTACTTATATGTTTTGTTCAACCCAAGGTGCAGCTTGTATTGAGGACTCTGAAGCTGTCCTGAAGATGCTACATTTCACTATGCAAGGAATTCCTTTTGATCAACTTGCAGGAACCTGTGCTTCAGATCACACAGGTTATGGCCAAATGTTGGAAGCTGTCACCGATGCCTTGCTAAATGCAACGCCAATCGCAAACTTTGCCACAGACTCCTTCGAGATGGGAATAGTACGGGAATTGGAAGCAATGGCTGTTGGATCTCAGGTAATCTCCTAATTTCTGCTCTCTTTTGTATGTATTGTTGTCGCATAATTCATAAATTAATTCAAAATAATGGTCAAACTTGAAATTTAAGTACAATTGGTCAACGGCTTAATGTCTTCAATCACCAATCATCTCCAAAGGTAGCAGTGCTAGAATCCTCACAGGTAGCTATTGGACTTCTCCACGTCAAGCTCCTCCAAACAATTACCAATCAACCTTGTCTATGCTACATCAGCATATCCTCAAGCTCTACATTTCATTGGGTTGTTTGATTTTCCTTGTATGTAAGCGTGTTGTGGTAAATGAGATGATTTGACCAAGGCATGAGGTTGTACATGCACAAGGAATTCCATTCATAGGCAGTTCAAGGTTTTCTCTAAGTGTTAGATCCCTATTATACAACCCTATTCCCTTTAATGGTTCAAACCTGCAATTTGACAAGGATTTGGACCTAGAGCTGTTTCAAATTTCATACTTCAACTAAAGACTTCATGATTGCTACCAAACTAAGATAAGTCACTTTATTGTGAAGCAAAAAGTCGAGGTCCCCATTTGCAATAAGGCCATGGTGTGAAAACCTTATAATATGTCCAAGAAAAATTGCTCAAAATTTAACATGTCATCTTAGATTTGTAAGAAACATTAGAATTTAATTCAAAAGTATTGCAATCCAGTGAAATAAAAGGCTAAGGCTAAGCCTAAAATAATCCCTAAACTATGTCAGGGTAACAAATAATAAAGAAAAAAAATGGTGGAATCTGACAATAAGGAAGAAGAGGGTCATGGGAGTGAGGAGAATGAAGGGAAAAGTAGAGATGAAGAGGATGAAAAATAAGGGGATGGGTTTGAAGGAAGCTTCGAGACTACTAATAGGTCCACCCATGTTTTTGAAAATCTCAAGACAATGCCTAGGGATAGCCGTAAGCGCCCTTTTTAGTAGACTTATTGTAGTGTAGATGATTTGTTGGGTAAGTATTCAAATGATTATGGTTATTTTGATGATGTTGCTAATAGTGTTGTTCAATCGTTTTTAATATTCGTAGCCCGATGTTAATGTGTCTTTAACTTGCTGGTACTCTTTTCCTACTGACCCTTTTGTAAAGGGACAACACCCTAATTTTTGTTGCTTTTATATAAAAACAAACAATAAAGTAAACTAAAGCCATAATGTCCAATTACAAGGATATGCAATATTATATGTTAGAGATACACAAAAGATGAAATCCTACTATGACTATTAAATTTTAATCAATTATAATTATATTTATGAAAATTTATAGAAAAATATACAAAAAAATAATTTAATAAATAAATTTAAATGCCTCAATATAACTTTTATAATATTATAAATTGATAAAATTAAAAAAAAAAATTGTAATGTGAAAATTAAAACTTAAAAATAAAATTGTAATTACTAAAATTCATTTATAAACCCCTAAATTTTATAAATTGAAAGTAAACAAGAATGAGCAAAAATTTGTGGTAAGGTCATTAATTTGATATTTTACAATTAGAAATAAATATGAAGGTTTGAAGTTTATCGGGAGGCTTGAAGAAATCGTTGATTCAATATTTGAATGATGAATAGTTTACATTTGCTTTTCCTCTTTCCTTTACTGTCACTCTTCCTAATGCTCATATTGAAACAATGAAGACAACAAATACTCCTACTCTTCTTATTGCTCTCACATTTTCTATCTCAATGCTCTACTATACTTACAACCAAGTCTCTTGAATTTCCCAAGGAGGTCTTGGCATCTTAGTGGAAACCTTAAAGTAAGGGTCATCTAGGAAATGTCTCTTCTTTGAGAATTTATTAGTTCTTTTCAGTTGAGGATTTATTTCAATGCTTCTTGGTTCTCTGCATGTTTCCCTCTTAATGCTGTTTCCTCTCCTTAGAGGAAGAGTTTGATTATTATGATTTTTATTTTTTTTAAGGAGCGCTCTGATGCATATAGTGCACTCAAACAAGCTGGAGAGGCGAAACTTACGCAAGATACGAACAATGAGAAACTAAATGAAGAGTTGAGTAAAATGCAAAGTCATATGGCAGAGGTGGAGTGGTACAAATCACGTTGTAAGAAGGGCTCTGGCTACTATGATTCTTTCAAAGTCAAAACTGATGTTGAAAGGCGAGAGAATCATATAAATATGGCTCGAGAAAAGTTGGATAGATTCTGGGATGAGATTGTTGAAAAGGAGGAGAATCACGTGTTGCCCAGTGACTTCAGATGGCAAAACAAATGGATCAACGCCGGCACAGCATATAGAAGACTTGTAGAACCTCTGGACATTAAATTCTATCATTGTACACGGGTGGACAACAAAAGCTACCTCTCTGTTGGTGTGAGACACCACCGTCACATTGTTCTTGAGAAATGGATGAAAGAGAAAGACCAAAGTCGTATTGAGAGTAAGAAAAAGAAACGCACAAAGTTGGCATCCTTAACTATCGACTCCTGTTTTTGGGCTCATTTAGACGAAGCTTGCCAAGCTTTGAAAAGCCTTCCACGAGGGGACGTCGTGACTCCCTCTCTGCAAAAAAGCCGAGAGTTTGAAGATTATCTCTGGAAAATGATCCAAGAAAAGAGTATTTCTGAGGAGGTTTTCTTAAAGGGGAGTAGTTTCATGAAATGGTGGGAAGAATACAGCCACTATCTGCAACGTCGATTCCCACAATACATGTCAAGCAATTCTACAGCGGGTATACATAACTTCATAGAAAATGAGGGGTGGAAACAGAACAACGGGCCTTCTTCTACATTGGGAAATGATCCTTCAAAATAAAATTTCGGTCAATTATTGTGGTTTCTTCCTTTTGCTTAGTTTTATTTTCAATTAGATGAGTGTATGTTACATATTAGAATAATGAGTGGCTGACGGACTCATCACGTAAATTGAGTTCTTCAGTGTAGTAATCTGTTCAGTTGGAGCTCAATTTTCTATAGGGTTATGGAGAGCTCTTTGTTAAGTTCTTGGTTGTATTGTATTTCTTTGTGTTTTAATAAATTTTTACTTCTCTTTTAGTTAAAAAGCAAGGAGTTTCATTGCAACAAAGTGTGTTATGCCAAATAAAGGCTTGTTTCGGAAAAGATGTAATCTTTCATAAAAACATTTGTGCATATATTTCTTGAAAGTAGTAATGTGTTAGGAAACTGTGCTTCACTTGGAGATCACTCTTCTATAGGGTTCTGTAGAGCTCTTTGCTAAGCTCTTTGGTTGTTTTGTGTTTGAATAAATTTTTACTCCTCTTTTAGTTTTTAAAAAAGGAGTTTCATTCCAACAAAGTGTTATGCCCAGTAGAGACTTGCTTCGGGAAATATGTAATCATGAAAACATTTGTGCATATATTTTTTATGGGCAAACATTGAACTTTAAAAGTAGTATATTTGTGCATGTTTTAACACATATTATTTCATATTTCCTGGGTCGACAACACTTGAAAGGATTTAGGCATAGCACCTCAAGTGTGCTCTCTGCATTCAATATAGTGTAGGCCTAGGGGTTAAACCTTGTCACCATATCTAAATCAAGGTCTTCAAGGCCACAAGAACATGTTGACAAATGCCTTTTTTTTTTTTTCATATTTTATTCATTTTTATTTAACCACAAATAAATATTTTTAATTATTTTAGAAGATGGTGAATTCTAATTGTTGAAGTGAAATGATAAAGGTCAAGGGTCTAGGATTTTCCTAGATGACAAGTTTGTAGAGAAATGCCTATTAAAAATATAAGATTTGTGAAGGAATAAACAAGTTAATTAGTCATGCTTGGATTTTTGAGCTCATCGACTGTGATTTTATGGTTATCACGTATCACATTGCCTACTATAAAAACAAAATGGAAAATGTGTAAACTAAAAATCTCTAGCTTCATGCACTATTGTTAATGTCAATATATTTTGGAATAGGATTTATCAATAGTGGAAGCAGCTCACTTTCCGAGTGGTTGTTAATGTCCCCCTATATCTTTGTGTTTCTAAGAAACTTAATATTAGAAAAACTAAGAGAAACAAACTATCAAATTAAAATCATATTTGTCAACAATTAGGAAATTGCTACTATTTTGGTATTAACTTGTTTTTTTATTTCAATTAAAAACACAAGTCAATCTAAATGTACGCAAGAATTTTCTATGTATAGGTCTACTAGTTATTTTCAAATACTATTGAATATTCTCCCATAAAATAGATTATGCAAGATTCAATAATAAGCAACATTAAATTTTTAGTGTTTAAAATTTAAAAACCACTTTAAAGATTTTTCTAAAAGAGACAATATTTCTAAATATTTAGGTGACAAATCAATATGGATCTCATAGCCTATATTTTTATTCTAAGTACTTAAATAGACATATAATACTATGTCAATTGTGGTTGGAGAGAATCCAAATATAGCTTACTATTCAAAACACGTAAGAAAATATTTTCCCGAAGTCTAATTAAATATAAATGTTTGTTTGTTTTACCAATATCCTATATATTGAAAAAAGTTGTCAAATTTAACTTTGCCATGTTCAACATATGCACTAAATCTATTGGACATATTAACTTGGCCAACGTGTGAGAGCTATTGTTGATCAAAGGATCACATTTATAAAATTAACAAAATGACATTAATCTTTTCAAATACGAAAAATTAAATATATGAAGAATATAATATTTTAAAAGAAAATTTCAAGCATTTGAAATGAAAATATTTTATAAAATAGAGATAATGTCATGAATATCTAGATAAACACAAAAAAATAAAATAAAGTGCATGTATTACAATGCAACAACATCCACATGAAAAAGGTGTATATTTCCTTAGAATAATCTTTTCTGAGGCCGTCCTTAGGCGTTTGCGTTGTTCGGTGTCTATGCCTGGCCTTCGGCGCCTGTGAGCCACTGGGTTGGGTTTTTCCTACAAATCAGCGTCTGCGCTTTCAGCGTTGGCACCTGTCCTTCAACATCTATACCTGTCCTTCAACATCTATACCCGTCCTTCAACGTATGTGCCTGTCCTTTGCAATCTACACCTGTCCTTTGGCACCTATGCCTGAGTTGGTCTTAATGCCAATAAATTTGGCATCTTACTGGCTGCAAGAAATTTATACCTGTGTGTGTGCGTGTTTTCCAATTTTACTCAGCTAGTAAGCTTTTTAGGTGAATGGACAAGTTGTATCTTTGTGTTTCTTAGGAACACTTTCTTTGGACATTTAAAAATGAATCTAGGAGTGCTTTAGTTGGAGCAGAAGGTTGATCCAGTCGTCTCTTTGTTTAGTTGCATGTTCTTGACCGGCTTAGCGTAGAGTGTGATAGTGTTTTGTCTTGCTTTCTTCAATTCTAAAAGATCATTGATATTCGTTATGAATATCAAAGAACATAATGAAATCAATCGTTACTTCATTCATAAATAAAGACAATAAAATCTCAAAAATAACAAGGTCACTTGACTTTCTACATTTCAAACTCCACGACATTTGGGCGAGTGTACCCTTAATTCATCTACCTGCTCAAATAACTCTTATACAACCTCCTCAGTAGATGACAACACGGATATTATAGATAAACTTCAATAATTTATCTAACAAACAAAGCATATGACAGTTCTATATTTCAATTTGTTTCACCATACTTGTCATGGATCACCTATGACCAATGTCTAATCCACTTGGGTTATAGAGTCACATAAACACATAAAATGTTTGATAGCACAGTCCATTAATTGCTCAACATAGAATTCAAAGAAAATATGCCTTACATATAACTTCTTAAATTCTATGGATGAATATTATAAAATTTGTTACAAATGATAAACTCTCACAATTAATTATCTTAGCGTATTTAATTCTTTCCTTGAAAGATAACAAACACGTTTATGATAACTCAGAGAGACAAACTGAGGCAAATCCTTAATTTGTGTTCAATTCATAAAGAGTCGAATCTGATACAAAGACATATCAAGTTTTAATTTCTAATTTACTATCAAACACCATACATGCTTCTCAAAGAATGCATAACTTCAAAATGTATTGTACTATTTTTAACATAGACTGACTTAACATAAAAAAAATTGGGAACCTTTCACAAGTGATCTTGGAATTCCTTTTATAGACTAAGGAATGCAACAAGCTTCAGATCACTTCGAACAAAATTTATAGCTTAATCAATAGAAAGAAAGAAACAAGAAGCAAGAACAAATATTTAAATTTGAACTTAATCTTGGGAGATTCACTATAATTGGACTTTGGCACCTTTGTCTATTGGTATTCATAATAACTTCATTGTGTGTCTTGAAGGTCATCCGCAACTTCAACAACAAATTCAAGATGTCTTTGAATATACTTATCCTCACTATTAACATCGCCCAGACGCCAAGTCGTCTAACCTATTGAACAAGACAAAAACAATTAGTTTGAAGCCTTCTTGCATGCCTTTAACATCTTCTCCCATCTGGCAACCTCCTTATCTGTAGGCCAACTGAACCCCTTTACAGTCTCCAACTTTGCAACTGACTCCAACCAACGAACATTTATGGCAGCCCTTGCATCTAAAATAAATTTGGTGAATATCACCTCAATTCTGAAAAGAGAGTCCATTACCTCATTGAAACCATAAATATCTATGTCCATGTCCATGTGGAGAAACATTTCTGTATTAATCAAAATCATGTCAAATTCTTCTCCCCATAGATCAATCGGTTTCAAATTGTTATCCTTATCATAAATAGAAGAAATAACATATTGGTGAGCTTCACCCAAAACCTTCAATTTATCCTTTATCAATAAGTCTTTTCCCTTGAAAATTGTAGTCAAGGAATTTACCATCTCCACTGTGTCCTTAGTTTCATTTACCTTATCAGGAAAATCAACCTTGTATTCCATGGCAGTGTCCGATTTCTCCATTAGCACATTCCTTCCAGCCCACTCATTATACAAAGGCTCCAAAAGTAATAAAGCATCAACACTGACATTACCAACATTATTTAAAGAAATATGTAGGCCATAAACTACACTTATTTTATTCTTTAGGATATTAATCCTATGCTACACTACTTCCATTAGAGCAGTGATTGCTCCCATATTCTTTGTTTCCTCAAGCTTTTTTGAATTTTGTCTACATAATCTTCCAGCTTGGCCTTTTCTCCCATAGAAACCTACAAATCTGTAGAAAATGGGGTTAAGTATGCCTGAACTTCAATCTCCGCATCAACCATAATTTTATTCTCAGCGTTGGCAGACTTTTCATTCCACTCCCTTATCTGCTCTTCCATGGCTACATTCTTCATTATCACCTCTGCATAATTCTTTACAATGGAGATCAATTGTTGGTAACTCTCTGTGTATATCCATGACATGCCCTCTATTTTAGCTCGTGTCATGAAGGTAGCAATTTCAGTATCCCTTGTATTCTGAAGATTCCATATCATCTTATTCTAGCTCTTTTTTCTTCTTGAATGTTTATCATATGAGGCTTCTAAGTGGATGGGACCAATGACCGAATTGCCAATGTCTTGGACTTTGGATCAAATCTCGATCCTCTTATTATGTCACCATCTCAAATTTAGACCTTAACAGTGGGTCTAGTTGCCTCCTTATCCGATCAATAATGAATGTGGATTGGAGATCCCAATCTGGTAACATCAACATTCCACTATTCTTTACAAGCAATCTTGCTTGTTCCACTGTTATCTGTTCACTGTCAGGATCATACTCTTGGAGAGATTTTACAATTTGTTCATTCTTTTCATTTTCTCCCTCTCCCATATCCAGACTAGTTCTCAACTCATTCTGCTTCAATTTCATCAGAACACTCTAGAATTCATTTGTTTTAAAAAAATCATAATTATTCAAGAAATTCTTGGACATCATTATTCTTTCATCTGTTGGAAAATAAAGAGACAAATTTGTCTCTCCAGTCCCTTCCTGAGGTTCCTCCTCTTTGAGTTTTTCTCTAATATCAATAAAATATTTCCCCTGCTCAACAACAACTACCCTTGCAGAGTCCCTTTTCACCATTGCCAAAGATTGATCAATCTTCTACTTCTTGGCAAGTGGCTCCCTAGTGGATTCAACTTCATCTCTAATTTCCACAAAATACTCTTGTTGTTCCAAAGAGCTTTTTCTTTGAAAAGAGAAGACATCTTCTGGCCTCTGAGTCTCGACAGCCATCTCCTATAGCTATGGTATTTGTGCAATCAGGACCTCATAAGAACTCAACATGCTTTCAATTCTCTTAAAATGAGACTTCTTTAAGATAGAAATCTGAGAAATTTGGATCCATCTCCCTAAATTCAACCTCAACTCTCATCAACTCATTTTATTTTCTTCTTCTATCCTGGACAACAGTCTTATCCATCAGGTTTTTTACATCTTCATCATCTAAGGGTTCGTGATCTTTAATTGTGGCCCAAGGGGTCATTTGTTTTATTGCCACCTTTATAAAACCCTCTGGATCACAAAAACTGGGTGTAATAGTGACCAACCTATATTGTTTCAGGAAGTCATTAATGTGTTCAAAGGCCTTCATCCCAACAGTGAAATCACTTACAACCCATAGTCTAGGAAGAAAAGTTCCCTTTCTATGTGCCTCTAAGTAGTCCTTGTCCAAAAGAGTCCATTGCCAAATAAATTCCATGTAAGCAAGCCTAGGAAGTACTAACTAAGGGAGAATATGTGGAGGTTGAGGACAACCATATACTCTAATAACACTGAAATTATAAAAAATTAGAAATACCCCCAGTTATGTGAAATAGGCCAATTTGGCACAAAGTGCTTGGGTCTCAAAATTATCCTCAATCCAATCACTAATCTCTCCTTTTTTGTTCATAATATTTCTAGGATAGGCAAAGCAATCCAATTTTCAAAATACAAAAAAGAAGAAAGATAAGTGCTACTATGCCACACCTAAGTCCTTCTTTGTACTGGAGATGATGTACCAAGCTCCTCCTTGTGAAAAATAAGTTCTTCATCCATATGGTCACTATTGAAGTACAGGATAAGGTGCATCAGTATGGAATAATGCTTGAAAGAAACAACACTATTATTCTTCTGTATTCCAATCATGGCTTCATGAATTTGATTGATGACATGTCCTACATAGTCATAGTCAATGTTTACTTTTGGATGTTGTATATTCATGGCCATCATTAATAAATCAACAGGAACTGTGGCTTCTCCATCAAGACCCAATACTTTGTACAATACATACACCGTGCATTGCAAATAGAAGTGGAACTTGCTTAAATCACAGGGCACATTTACATCAACAGGAATTGGAATTAATTTTCTATTAACCCTAGGCATGTACCTAGGGATAACATGTTTTATTACGGTTTTGTGGGCCTCATAATTATTCTCTTTATCCAAATAAATCTCTATACAAGTGGCACCAGATATTTCAAATGCTTCCACAAAACTAGTTTTGTTTATACTCACCAGGGTCGACTTATCCTTTCTTCTAATAAACCTAATTGTAGACCAATATTCCTTCGCCAATTCCTTTACTAAGTCCACATCCATGTATACATCAGGAACAACAATCCTTTCCATGTTCATCTCCCATGGATTCAACATTGGAATGCCCTTAACTTTGTTATTCCAGGGTATGTGCAAGATCACGAGGGGCCAAACTATGCCCTTAAGTGGCAATGAAAAATCAGCAAATCAGGGTTAGTCAACTTGACGTGAAAATTTGAACTAGCTATCAACCTAATATCAAAAAGTTGTAAGAATAGAATCTGTAGGAAATTGAATGTAGTTTCTAAACTACTAGGCCTTTTCTGAAAAAAAAAAGTTAATATGATTGGTGAAAAGTGTAGATTTCAATGCAACAGTACAAATATTCAGGAAAAAAATAAGAAGTAGGTGTATGTCTGATCACCTTAATCATAATCAAATGATAATAATTTTTTATAAGATTTTATATATAAGTAGTAGACTCATGCCTGGATGTGATACATATTTTTTTGTAATTTTATTCCAAAAAAATAATTAATTATGAATTATCAGCTACAACATTTTCAGAATAAAAAACTCTCGTGTCTGACCACCTTAACTCATTGAAAACTTTACCAAATTCAAAAAAAAATCCCTTATAGTAGACGAAGCATAGAATGTGACGCATCTTTTGGATTTCAAAAATGTTATACCGTCTGAAAGTTATAGTCGTTTTTCAATCAGTATATAAATCAGCACTTTAGAGGTAACTCAACTGGAAAATAACTAATAATTACTTACCGAATTCAAAATTTGACAGCAATTATATCGATAGAAATATGATAATCTCCTTAAGATACCCTTTTTGTTTCATCAAATTTGGGTGAAAAAAAAGTCGTCAGCTACATGGTCGAAGTCTGGAACTTAGAGAAACAGGGGAAAAACACCTTTTTGAGACATTTGAAGAGTTGACTAGGTAGGTTTGGTGCACAAAGTAATACTGAGCCTAATCGGGTACCTGATATTTTTGGGTACCCGAAAAGCCTGGCAGAATTTTGAATTTTAAATTTTCCCTCCCCTTTCTCCTTAATTTATTTCCAACCCCTTTCTCCCTCCCATTTCTCCATACTTCATATGATATATTATATATCAAAAATTATATATTAGATTATATATTATATATATTAAATATTATATAATATCTATTATATA
>MU223915.1:2250238-2265825 GCA_018584345.1 Thuja plicata | reverse complement strand
TTTATTTGAAAGAAGATACTAATGCTAACACTTTGATTGCTGAAATATTTGTTGATGACATCATATTTGGAGGCAATGATGTGCTATGAAAATCATTTGCTGATGAAATGAGCAAAGAGTTTGAGATGTCTATGTTTGGAGAGATCAAGTTCTTTCTTGGTCTACAGATCATTCAACAAAGTGAAGGTATTTTCATTACACAGTCCAAATACATCAAAGAGGTCTTGAAAATATTCAAGATGGAAGATTCCAAACCTATTGAAACACCAATGGCTACTAGATGCAAATTAACAAAGGAAGACAAGACAACAGAGGTAAATCAGACTTTGTACAGATCAATGATAGGAAAACTCATGTATGTTGTACACACTAGACCAGATATTGCACATGCATTAGGAATTGTTGCTAGATTTTCTGCTAACCCCAGGGAATCACATATGACTGCTGTGAAGAGAATCTTAATATATATGAAGAATACTAAGGAATTTGGCTTATGGTATAGAAGAGAAGGAAAATTTTAACTAAAAGTGTTTACCGACGCTGATTGGGCTAGAAATCTTGATGACCGAAAGAGCACAATTGGAGGAGCATTCTTTATGGGTGACAGACTTGTCATATGGATTAGCAAGAAGCAAGGATGCATCTCTCAGTCTACTGCAGAAGCATAATATGTTGTTTCTACTGCAAACTGCTCAAATATTGCATGGATCAAACAGTTGCTGAAAGGTATGCATATGAAGATCTCAGAACCAGTGATTATCTATTGTGATAACACCAGTGCAATAAAGATTTCCAAAAATCCAGTCATGCATGCAAAGACTAAACACATTGCCATCAAGTATCATTATTTAAGAGAAAAAGTTCAATAAAAAGAGGTGATACTTGAATATGTGCAATCAAAAGAACAATTAGCTAATATCTTCACCAAGCCACTGCCCAAGGATACATTTGAGTACCTGAGAAAGAGACTAGGGGTCAAACCCATGTCTACTAGTCAGTAAAGGACTGAAGGTTGCATCAGCCATATATTATCAGAATATCATTCATGATTGATGCAAGAAAAAGATGAACTTCAAGGCTACATCTATATGCAGAAAGGTATATATCATAAACGAGCACCAGAGTATATTGTTGTATTGATGATGGATACTGGAAATTCAAGGAATATATTATGGATAGAAGAAAATAATTGTTAGACATAAATGTCAGATATTTGTAAAATATTTGTTTGGCATTGTTGTCAAAGGGAGAGAATGTTCCATATTATCATCAGAAACTATTTATTATCAGATTAATCCAAACAGGGGAGATTATATCCACGAGGAGAGAATTTGTATGAAGAAATCATATACAAAGGGAGAGTTACTGACAAAAGATAGAGACATCAAAGAAGAAGAACAGTCAAAAGAGAGAAATTGACACAAAAAGAGAACACAACACATCAGAAGAAGAAACACACAAAGCTACAAGAATCAAATCTAAGCTAACAAAGAGCTTACCGGTGGTCAAAAATTTCTATCAGTTATCGAAACAAACTGTTTGGTAATTTGATGAATCTCAACAATTGTATTTCATATTGTATTAGAAATAGTACAGTGTGATAATATAGTATGTTTTCATCAGTGCCAAAGGGAGAGATTGATGACATGTAACTGATTAAATGTTTGATAATGTTAAGTTGAAGATGATGCAAAACATTAAATCAATTAATGGTTTGTATTGTCATTGATGTCAACTTGATATCATCTGCACGATCATGTACATAATGCCAAAGACTTCAGAGAATCAATGGAACAATGATTATGCTTTCAGCAATGCATAAAAGTCAAGTATTCACTAAGTGACAGACAACACCGACGGAGTGCACACCATCGATAAAGATAGAGAAAAAGGTCACAGTGATACCCGACGAGCAGAAGATAGTGTTGCCCGACGAAGAAGAATCACAGGATGCCCGACGAACAAGAGACAATGTTTCCCAACGGACGGAGATCCTGAAGCTAACTGGAGTTACATCGACGGAACTGGCAGTTGCAACTGACGATGAACTGCAGAATTGACCGACAGAACAGAGAGTTTAGGAAATGACAAAATATCTAGCTGGCAGAGCTTAAGGATAAGCTTAATTGGTTGTTTTATTTATTTTATTCAACCACAATTAAGTAATTGATTTAAAGAAGATTTATATAGTTGGAAAGAAGATAAATACGAGATAAATCAGGAGTTAAAGCCGTAAATCAAATTGGCTGGATTTTTTTTCACGCCAAGAATCAAGAATTAAGGAATATCATGTCTATATAAGAGACAAGTATAATTCATTTCTGTAAGCCATCAGATACATGGAAGGGGAGTGAATAGAAAGAGGATGCTAAAGAGAAACTAGAGAAGGATAAACTTCATACAGTCCTGATCAATCAAGCTAAGGGAGAGCTAAAGAATTCTGTAGACATCGACGAACAGTGAAGCACAACATCATAGAGTAGAAAGTGTGGAGAAAAAGGAATTGAATTGATACATTTATCAGAGAGGTATTGTACTTAAATAGATCTGAAAATATGCAATTCAAAGTTGCATTAGAAATAGGTGATAGTGTTTTAGTTTAACCATTGAAACATCAAGTCTCTTAACAGAGCAAGACTTAATAGTCTTCTATGATTGAGGTATATCCTAACAGATTGCCAAAAAGGTTGATTCATGAAAGTAGCATTGAATTTGCATAAAGCCTATTGACAGCCTAAGAATAAGGTTTATTCAAGGATGGTAGCAAGATTTGCCTAAAGCCTATTGACAGTCTAAGAAGGAGGTTGATTCAAGGATGGTAGCAAAATAGATGCCAGATACTAAGTGACAACCTATATGTACAAAATCCTCTAACAAGGTCGCACTTAACAGTGTGTTTGTAACCTTTAACAGGGTTGGCTCCTAACATGGCTCACTTCAGAAGAGTGAAAATTTGGGGTACCTATCCCAGTGGTTTTTTCCCTTAACAAGGTTTCCACGTTAAAATCCATGTGTTGTGTGTGCATGGTTTATTACTTTATTGTTTTACATTTCGCATATGCATCTCTAGATTGATTGATATACTCTGCATATTTACTAAGTATTGGTAAATAAGTTTTACTGCTTATCAGTAATCAAGGAGAATAAGGACAGACAAGGTAAATTGACAGACAGTTAATTATTTCAAGTATTTCAAGGCATGCATCTTGTAGGGAATTAATAATCTGAGGTGTATTGATTGGTGGAATAAAGTTTAAAGGATAAATTTTGAGGCCACTGATTCACCCCCCCCCCTCTCATCTATTACTAACAGGAGACAAGTTATTAAGATGAATGTGAAACTCCTCAATTTTTTCTTGACCATGCGACCAACACACATTGGTGTCACAACATAACATTTCCACCACTTAAGTTTGAGAGGAAAAAAATACAAGGTCATCTCCTCAAAGTGCTCCTTGTAAAGATTAGCAATGATAGGGGAAAGGGGGGAACCCATATGTAGCCACCATGTCAACCTACTCATAGATAACACCTTTGAAGGAAAAGAAAGTGGATCTTAAGCACAACTCCACCAAGGAGACGATCCTGACTCTAACTTTATGCTTGACAATCTCATTGGAATTAGGAATGGGACCCTTGGTGAAGAGGGGGACAACATAAAAACTGACCAAAATGTCACCACTATCCAATTTATCATCTTTGATGAAATCGAAAAAATGGGTAGAGTCCTTGATAAAGCAGTCACCTTTACCCATAAGAGGCGAGATTGACTTCACAAGGAAAGAAGCTAAAAAGTAAGAGGGTGAGCCAATGGTGTCAACTATGTGTCTCAAAGGGATGTTCGCTTTATGGATTTTAGGAACCCCATAAATGGGAGGGGTGACTTCTTTGGAGGGAAGAAGTTGTCTCTTCCCCTCTTCCATTTTATTGATTCTTGGTTTACAACTTGTCATTTTTGCATTCTTGAACTCTCTCATCCTGATGATGGATCATGGAATATGATCCAAAATGTCGATGTTGAAAATTGACACACAATCATTTGAAAAAGCATATCAACATTGTAATAGATTGTAGAAACCTACTATCTCTAATAATTAATATGATAATTATATGATAGAACATACCCTAGATAATATACATGTGACTAAATGAATCAATACTTTGAAAAGGCAACACAAAATACTAAATTGAATTGTAAAATCATATATCAATAAAAATACAATCTTATCGTAGAAATACATTATGTAAATTATATATTCATATATATAAATAATGGCATATCGGAATGTTGGACTGTGACAGAAGCCCCTATCCTTGGAGAGTGTAATTGCTAGATTGTGTAGGAAATTATAAACCTGGTTTGAAAATGCATTAAACCTTTTTATTTAACTGAGATTGATTTAACAGAGAGGCAATCTCATGTTGCTCAGAAAGTACGTCGATTGTATCTATGAGCTAGATGGATGCAAGGATTCTCTCTTTCTTAATAATTAATACCGAATCACAATGGCATCCAAGAAATCTCAATAAAAGCATGCCTATACTCTGATGTTCATAAATTTATAGTGTGCCTGCAATAAGAGACTGACGCCATGTTATAGCTTGAGTTAGAGGTATGCAAAAGCCAAGTCCACTCTTAACTTTGAATGAGTCGAGGAAACCAACTCGTCTAAGGGCCCGTTTGGCAGCAGGAATTGGACCGAAATTGACATTATCTAATTCTGGATAATGCCAAATTCCATGTTTGGGTTCTTGGAAAAAAATGGAATTGGAATTCCGAAATTCTCATTTTGCCCCCAAAATGTGAATATCATCTTCCACCTAAATAGGTGGAATTGGAATTTCAAATTCCAATTCCAATTTTTACAAAAGCAAATTTAATATTTCGTGGGATCCGTGACTATAAAGATGTATATTATATTGCTATAAGGATGTATATATATACGTGTATGTATATACACATGTGTGTATATATGCATGTGTGTATATACATGTATGTATATATTCACATGTGTGTGTATATACATACATGTATGTGTGTATATACACATATGTGTGTATATATACACACATATGTGTGTATATATACACACATATATGGTGTGTGTATATGTGTTTATACACACACATATGTATATGTCTATATATATACACATGTATGGTGTGTGTATATATACATAAATGTGTGTATGTGTGCATATATATGCACATGTGTGTATATGTGTATACATGGATACACACTTATATGTGTATATGTATGGTGTGTATATGTCTATATATATACACACATGTATATGTATATATATACACATGTGTATATATGTGTATATATACATAAATGTGTATACACACATGTGTGTATGTGTGTGTATATATATACAAATATGTGTATACATGGATACACACTTGTATGTGTATATACACACATGTATGTGTGCATGTGTGTGTGTGAATATGTACACAAATACGTGTATATGTGTGTATCTATGTATATACACACACATGTGTGTATGTGTGTATATGTGTATACATATGTGTATATACACACATGTATACACATATACACATGTGTGTGTATATATATATATACACACACATGTATGTATGTATATATACATGTGTGTATATATGTGTGTATATATACACACATATATACACACCATATTCAAAGAAATTAAAAAATAAAGAATTAAACTTCCTTATGCATCTTCTCATTCATCTTCCGGGTGAACCAAACGGGTCAAACCATATTCCGGACTTCATTTTGAGGATAAGCATCTTCCTGAATTGACCATATCCAGGATATAGTACATTCCAGTACCCAAATGGGCCCAAGTCAAGCAAGGAGAAGACGTTACTCTTGTGATTGGATTAAAATGGATAAAATAGAAAAAGGATAAGATTTAGAGTCTGATGGCTAGATAGAAAAGGAATGGATAATATACTAAAATGAAGGATGAAGGATGAGCGAATAACACAGGTGGAAGTGATGTCTGTTTCATCAACAATTTCTATTCTTTTAGTTTTAAGTATTTCTATTTTGAGCCATGGGATGGAAAACACGTGATCTGACATTTTCTGTCTGTCAAGAATCTGACACAAACAATCAAGTATTAGTCAACTTGTCAAGAATCTGACACAACAATTGAGTATCAATCAGTCGTGTGTCATAGCCCAATAACCATAGGAGGAAATTCCTCAAGTGTTGACAGGTGTACATATACATATGATAAACCATCACTTCCAAGTTTGGTGTTCATTACACATATAGAATAATATCTAGACTAAGTATTTTTTTAAAAACCAAGTGAGAGGGAGGATAATGAATTGCTCCCTTTTATGCTTAAAATTTATGAACTCATAGTAGATGATTGAACTAAATGTACCTTATAAAGTTAGTTCCATAGATATTAATTAAGAAGCATTAATTGCTTTGTCATACAAGAGAGAAATAAAAGATAAGTAAATATTAATGAAATTAAATAATTTGAGTATTTGATAGAGTTTGGGCATTGTATGTGAAGTTTATTGAGTAGGAAAAAGAAAAGAAAAAAAGAGTGTGAAACCCCTAAGAAAGTTCTATAGCTTATGGACCGGTATGATGTATATAGCATACATAAGCATATACATATAAAATGAATATTCCAAAGCTTGTAGTCGTAGAAAACAAAACTAAATTATTTAAGGTCCTTAGCTAGTAGGGATTAAAACTCCATCTTTCAATTAAATATGGAAATAAATAAATTTAACCTATTATGTAGATACTAAATTACATGGTTGTCCTTGAATTACTTGTTACCTTAAAAAGAAAATAAACCTACATGTGTTACTAAATTTAATGTGTTAGGATGAGTTATATCACCCACAAATATTATTATAAGGTCATACACAAGTAAGAAGATGACAAATGACCAATTGGGTCATTATTTAAACCTTATAAATTCCCTAACAAGCCAAATTGTCCCATCTTGGCTACACTTTGGTGTAGACACTTGACACGAAATACTTGAAGAGATCAAATTTCCATTGTCCATAATCAATCATCTAGTTTTGCTCCTGGATCCAAGTGTGTGCAATCTTTTATCATCAATATTTTGGATCACACTCAATGGTCCTTCGTCAAGATGAAAGAGATGTAAGATAAATCCTGATGAAGGACCACGAAGTGTGATCCAAAACATTGATGGTAAAAAATTGCAGACAGTTAAATTGAAAAGTAAAATTAGATGATGAAATACTTGGTTACACTTTGTTGTAGACCACTGATTATTTACTTTGATATTTATATAAATTAGTTATATTGAAAGAAAAAATATTAGGAATTTTAATCATTAGCATGTCCAAGTCCCATGAAGGGGATACACCCCAACTCTGTTTGGTCTAGTTTATCAGCTTCTTTGACATATCAAACTTAAATAAACTGAGAGGTGTTACACAATTTTACAAGGTAGATGCCAATAACATTTGTACATTAAATTTTTTTATTAAGTCAAGTTTCTCAATAAAAATTATGATTATTAGTTTAAAAAATAAATAAATTGTAATCATTTAAGCATTAAAATATTCATTTTCACTTTTCTTGAAGTAAAAGCCTCAAATGAAGATGAGGAATATGGGGATAGAAGGGATCTAGAAGCTTTTCAAAATTTTAAATTCAAATAGTGAAGGTGCATTATAAAGTATAATATATCAAACCACACTGCACTGAATAGTAATCCATTCACTCAACTATCTTCAAGGAAAAAATGACAAAAATTGACAACCCATTTTAGTCGAGATTGTTATATTCATACTGGTGACACTAGGATTGTTGTTTCAATTGTAAGGGAGCAACTTTAAAGTGGAATTTTGTGCCTTTGACACAAACGGTGCATTATTAGATGAAAAATAAAGCTCAAGGCATTATAGATCCATTTCTAGATTTAATTAACATTTTCTTTCTTGTAATATAATTTTAAAAAATTATTATTATCTTGATTAATTTCAATTATATCTTGTTTTTTAGCATATTTCTCCAAGAAAAGAAATGCATATTTTGCATACATGTCTCAATTTTGTTAACTATTTGGAATTCCTCTATATATAGAAACCTTCTATAATGAACTAGTTGTATGAATGAGAACCAACGATTATCATAGCAATCAATTCAATTCTAATCTATACTTTGAGTTTTTCCTTATCTCATTCATCCCTTCATTTTGGTATTAGAGTCCAAAGAAAAGATCATGGGCATATAAAAAATTTTAAGCGGGAAGAATCCGAGAGAGTAGTTTATTTGAATATATTTCTATCACCAAAGGTATACTGATCATAGAAGTTCCAACCATGAAGTGAAGAATATACATGAAATTTAAAAAGATCTTTCTTGTGAGGTTGTTGATCAGAAAACAAGTCAAAAGTTAATTCCTTTCGAAGTTCCCCTTGAAGTTAGGATGTTGAGCCTCTTTTCAAACTTCAAAAATAAAAAAGGGCAACTATGAAATTATGGGTTTATACCCAACTCCCCGACAACAAGAAACTCGGGAGCTCAGGCACTTTTATGAACTTCAAAATAAACAAGGCAAGTATGAAAGTTTTGGTTTATACCTGACTCTCTGGCGACATATATTGTGTGGTCGAGGGTGTACAGACTCGATAAGAAAATAAGAAAATCATTTAATTAAATTTGGAATCTGAGTGTTAGAGTCAAAAGGTTGGGAACTTTAAGGAACTTCAAAATTAAATAAAGGCAGGAATGAGAGTTTGAGTTTATGCCTGACTCTCTGACGTCATATATTGTTGGGCAGTATGAATTAGTTTCTGAAAGAATAATAATAAATAATTCTAGACTGTTCATTTCCAATTATAAGGGGATTCCAATGACTCTTGGAGTCTCCTAAACAATGTATAAAGTGATTTTCAAATGAAATGAAATTACTTTTTGGCTTGCATATTGTTGTTGTTGAATAGATTTGTCGATATTGTGAGTTGTACACCAGGTATTGTACTTTGAAACCATAGTTCATATTAGTGGTATCACATCTTGTTCATTCTCTTATATCCCATTACACACGATCATCTTATTAGAGGTTTGGGTGGAAAACAAGGGATTCTTCAAATTACCTATCTTTGAGATGCACATGATCGCAGATGGAAATACAAATTGATGGAATGGAAGAACAATTCAAAACATTGATGAAAGAAGCATTAAACAAGATATGTGAGGAAATGATGGAGCAATTTTCTCATATGCTTGAAAATCAAGATTCAAGAATGAATACTAAAAATTACACATTTGGCGAACACACCCCATTCAAAGTATAGATGAATTTTGACATTCCAACATTTCAAGGGAAAATTTATGTAGATGGTGTGGATGACTGATTATTCAAGCTGAAAAAGATAATTTTATGTTAACAACTTCTGAGATGCTGGAAAAGTCACATTTTCCCTCCTTAAAGCTGAGACACAAGTAAAATTGGCATGGGAAGTTAAACTAACAATCTGGGAAACCCAAGATGGCTAAGAATTTGACATTTTTGATAGAAAAACCACATGGAGAAATTTCATGGAACACATAAAAGGGGAGTATTTCCTTGATTATTCCTATGAATAGAAGTATGTGCAGTGGCAATTGCTCCGACAGAAGAAGGACCAATCAGTTTAGGAGTATACCAACACATTTCATGCACTCTCCATAAAACTTGGCATCATAGACTTGGAGAAACACCGAGTTCTGAATTATCGGAGTGGACTTCATTGATATATCCAAACTAAAATAGACTTCCTGAACATAGAGACATTATCAAGTGCTTTCAAATATGCTTCCAAGATTGAGGAGAAATTTAAGAAAAAGGGAAGGAGGGATAATTTCATGAACAACAAATGGAAATGTAAAAGTAGCAAATCTAAAAGGAAACAAACAACCAAAGAGATATCTTCTAGTTCACCAAAAAAGAAGACAAAGAAAACAAAACAATAAACAGGTATGTGTTGTGAAGTCCATAAGAGTCCCTCTCATAATACTAAAGATTGCAGAAATATAAAGAACTTTATGATGGAGACACATGAACAAAATGTTGCGAATGAGATGTCAGATTGCAAACAAAAAGACAACAAAGGGTTCATTGAGGCTAACCCATATGCTACAGTAGCCACTGTAAAAATAGTGCCTTGTGAGGGTGAGGAGAGATTATTCCATTCACAGATGTGGGTTGGAGGAGAGGCCTTGCATTTTATTATAGATAGTGGTAGCCAAAATAATTTAATATCTACTAAGACTATGTACATGTTTAATTTAAAGACAAAAACACAACCACAACCCTACTCCATGTGATGGTTAAGTCAAGGGTGAGATATTCAAGTGAACAAACAATGTTGTCTTTCATATTCCATCAAGCCCTTCAAAGATGAGGTAATTTGTGATGTAGCTCATCTTGATGTTTGTGATGTTTTTCTTAGACAACCATATATGTATCAGTGTCATGGCATATATGAATCTAGGCCACACAGTCTGATAAACAAATTAGGTGGACAGAAGTACCGGATAATAGAGACCTAATTCCTGCACACTATGTATCTTTGATTAGTGCTAAATAATGTAGAAAACCAGTTTCCCAAACTGGAACATTGTGTTATCGATGATTCGTCCTGAGGAAGAAAGAAAACCATTATGTAATTCCCTTTCCACTATGAACACCACAACAAAGGAACAAAGATCAATGAATCATATTTTGACAAAAATATCATAATGTCTTTCAGTTACCAACTGGGGTATCCTCACACTTCCAAGTTAGATATTCTATTGATTTGATACTAGGAATTGCATTGCCTAATGAACCAGTGTACTGGAGGTCAACACTAGAAAATGATGAAATTAAAAGGCAGATACAAGAATTAATTCAGAAAGGATATATCTATCCAAGTGCATCACCTTGTGGCATCCCAGTTGTTCTTGCAAAGAAAAAGGATGAAACGTGGATACTTTGTATTGATTATCGGGCATTGAATAAAATCACACTGAAAAATAGATATCCAATTCCTCAGATAGATGATCTTTTGGACCAGATTAGAGGGGATAAATTCATCACCAAATTTGATTTGAAACCAATTGATCCCACAGATGTGTGGAAGACATCTTTTAAATCTAAAGATGGTTTGTTTGAATGGTTAGTGATGTCATTTGGCCTCACGAATGCCCCATCCACATTCATGATGTTGATGAATGATGTAATTAATTCATTCACTGATTCTTTTGTAGTGGTATACCTGGATGACATACTCATATTTAGAAAAACTTTGGAAGAGGATTTGTAACATGTGGAACAAGTACTTTCAACTTTGCAAGACCATGGACTTTATGCAAATAAAGAAAAATACTCCTTTGGTATGTAGAGCATTAAATATTTGGGATATGTCATTGACAGTGAGGGTGTTCATGTTGATCCTAAAAAATACAAATGATTAAAGATTGACCTTCTCCTAGAAATCTCATAGAGTTACATATTTTCCTTGGGCTAGAATTTTTTATCATAGATTTGAGTTTGGATTTTTACATTTGTCTTGGCCTTTAAATCAATCATTGTAAGGAGAAATGCAAGAAAAATTCAAGTGGATAGGTGCTCAACAAAAATAATTCAAGGAGTTAAAACAATATTTATGTTATGCATCAATTTTATCTCTTCCTGACTTACAACTGTCATTTGAAATACAAACTGATGCATCAGAGTATGCTCTAAGAGTAGTCCTCATGCAACATGGTCATCTAGTTGCATACTATAGTGAGAATTTTTTTGATACAATGCGTAGATATCTCACCTATGATAAGGAGCTATATGTCATTGTTCAATCTTGTAAGCAATGGAAGCATTACATTTTGGGCAAGGAAATTGTCATCTACATAGATCACAAGCCTCTTCAATTTTTGTAAACACAAGGAAAGTTGCAGAATGATAGACACCAAAGATGGTCAACCTATCTTCAACAATTTAATCTCAATATTCTCCATAAGAAAGGAAGCACTAATAAAGCAGAAGATTGTTTGAGAAGGCCTCCAATTGTAGCTATAAGTATGGTGTTAAAATCATGTGGCCACCAAACTGAAACTTGGGCTCATTTGTATGGTCATGATACTAAATTTTCTAATGTCTACAATTAGCTTGTGGAGGGTAAATATGTGAATGATTTCTATTTGCAAGATGGTATGCTTTGCCACCTTGGCCAAATCTATGTGCCCAATGCAAAACACAAAAAGTTGATATGGGAAGCTCACTACAACAATGTTGCAGGTCATTTGAGAATAGGTAAGACTAATGCTATACACCAAAGATATTTTTATTGGACAAAAATGAAGAGGGATGTAATTTCATACATTCAAGCTTGTACAACATGTGCTATTGCAAAGCCTCCAAATCATAGGTTAGGATTATATTCACGCTTCCTATTCCAAAAAACCCTTGGCAATCAGTTTCTATCGAATTTATGTCTAGTCTTCCTACCACATGACGAGGGCATGATTGTGTGTATGTTGTAGTGGATAGATTTTCCAAAATGAAAATAATAGTGGCTTGTAGAAAGGCAATTTCTATACAGGACGTTGCAAAGCTCTTCTTTGAGCATGTTTGGGTTCATTTTGGTCTTCTAAACAACATTATTTCACATAGGGATAATACATTTCTCAATAAGTTTTGGTTTTCACTATGGGGAAGATGGACACACAATTAACAAATTGTAATGCATTCCACTCTCAAAAAGATGGCCAAAAAAAGGTAGTAAATATAATGATAATCTAAATTTTACGGTTGTATCATTCAAATCATCCCTGCACATAGGATGAAAGTTTCCCATATGTTCAACATAGGTACAAGAGGGAAATTCATAATTTGACAAGTCATAGTTCATTTGAATTTAGTATTAGTTAACAGTCATTAGCACCTATGAATATTGTCATACCAATCATTCAGTCTAATTTGGTTCCATGTATAGATAAGGATGAAGACAATGCAATCATATTTATTGACAAAATCCATCACTTGCAATAACACCTTCATAAAATATTGGAACACACTAATAAAAAATATAAGGAGAGGCATGGTGAACATCAAACCCCTCATAATTTTCAAGTGGGGGATAAGGTGTGGTTTCACATTCAAAAAGAAATATTGCAAGGTCCAAATAGGAAGCTTATTCCTCTTCAGTGTATCTCTTATAAGATGATCAAGCAAGTTGGTGAATTTGCATTTGAGCTTAACTTGCCCCAATTTATAGGTATTCATCGAGTCTTAAATGTAGAAATGTTGAAGCCTTATTTTCTTCCCTTATTAGATGTTGCAGATGTTGCTAAGGAACTAAGTAATACTAAATAAAATTAGGAAGTTTCTATTCCATTATAATGTGATCAGTTTATGGAGGCTATTATGAAAAAATTGAAGAAGAAGAACATTCATCTATATCGAGTGGTTCAAGATGGTCAATTTGCTCATCAGGGTAAGTGGCTTACTTGAGAATAGATTCAACTTTTTTTACTCACTTGCTACAGAGAATTGATGCAATGGGGCCCATCATCTCTCAAGGGGGGAGGAATGATAAAAGAACAAGTCAAAAGTTAATTTATTTTGAAGTTCCCCTTAAATCCGAGATGTCGGGCCTCTTTCTGAACTTGAAAACTAAACAAAGCAAAGTATAAAAGTTTAGGATTATACTTGACTCCCCAATGAAAAGAAAGTTGGGAGGTCAGGCACTTGTATGAACTTCAAAACTAAACAAAGAAAGTATGAAAGTTTAGGTTTATACCCAAATCCTCAATCTGACATATATTGTGCGGTCAGGGGTATGCAGACTTGACAAGAAAATAACAAAAGAATTTGATTAAATTTGGAATTTGAGTGTCAGATTCGGAAGGTCGGGGATTTTTAGGAACTTCAAACTTAAATAAAGGCAGATATAAGAGTTCAGATTTATACCTGACTCCTTGATGACATATATTATTGGGCAATGTGCATTAGTTTCTAAAAGAATAATAATAAATAGTTATAGATTATTCATTTCCAATTCCAAGGGGATTCTGATGACTTTTGGAATCTCTTAAATAATGCATAAACTATTTTTTAAATGAAATGGAATTACTTTTTGGCTTGCATATTGTTGTTTTTGAATTGATGTTCTTGAACAGATTTGTCAATACCGCAGGTTGCACACCAAGTATTGTACTCTGAAACCAGCACTAGTACATTTGAGTCCTTTTTTCGACGGCTATGTGTCACAATTCTGACACTACCCCATCGGGCAAGCGACGCAGGCCGGTGTTGCAGTTTTTGTGTCAGACCCACCGATGGTTGTTATGTGTGTCGTTATTGCGATGACAATAACCATCACAATAAGCACTGGCTACGCTATTTAGCATGTCGTCGTTACACTTTAAGACTGTTGCAATTATGACGGGTGTGCGACAGATATGCTGTACATGCGACGTCTAGTTGTCTGCAATTTTTGACATCTAGCCGTTGCATGTATAGCTTCAGTGTCAGACGTTTTCTAGCATTTGCCATAATTGCAACAGTATTCTATATTATTAAAAAAAATATAATGGTCTTCGCTTTGCTTTTCACCAGATGAAAATGTTCAATATAATGCCTACAGTTTTAAATGTTCAATATAATGCCTGGAAATATAGGAATGATACAGAGGCCTTGGAAGGTATGGTAGTTGATATTACTAGTTTGATTCCTTCAAATGAATTTGTAGTGGTAATAGCCACAATTACCCTTATCTGAATAATCTACCAGAAAGCTGCAAGATAAAGTAGACCTCTTTTAGGACATTGATTCTTTTCATGACAGGAAGCATATCACTTTGATAAATGGTTATATGCATGCAATTGAACCCTAGTCCTCTAAACATACTTCTGAGAAATGTTGATGGCCTTTCTGCCATGTAGTCAATATCAACAAATTAGCATCTTCTTGAATCCATGCTATAAAAATAGTATGCACATTGTTGAGGTAAAGTTTGGAGAAGTAATCTTTTAGATATCATAATCATCAATGAAGATGCAAAGTAAGAGAAGACTCAACATAACTATATCATGTAGGTTCAAGTTGAGAATTATATTTGCAACTGAACATGAATCTAAATTACCATTCTTCATATAGTGTTATTTGGAGTAGGATTCAAAGTGACTTTTAGAGTTAAGATCTTGGTCATAAAATCAAGAAGTTTCAAATTTTTTATTTTCTAATGAGAAGTCAAGGAAATATGTGTTTGACCAACCTTCTAACAAATAAAGGGAAGAATTCATGTTTTCATTGAAGTGAAAACCTACCTAATTCTATGACCACTTATCTTAAAATCTAACATACATTGTGTTGACATATTTTGTTAACAACATATTATGTTAACATGTGTTTACTAAGGTGCAAATATTGTCCTACATTGTTTATGAGCTCACTGTTTAATAATGGCATTGTTTACATCTTTGCATATGGAATGCTTGATGACCTGTGAGCTTTGAGAGCTAGGGCATCGTTGCTATTACCTTCAAGGCATTGTGTGAAGTGTTTGATCTCTCTTTATTTGTTTTGTTGTTGATATTCACTATGTGGTACTCCCCG
>MU223915.1:2237547-2248932 GCA_018584345.1 Thuja plicata | reverse complement strand
CACACCCTCTCTCTCTCTCTCTCTCTCTCTCTCTCTCTCTCTCTCTCTCTCCAACGTTGCCTAAGGGGTAAAATACATGCACACATATGTCACCCTGCGCATAATTCATAGAGACATAAAATCCTCCAACATTCTATTGGATGCCACTTGGACTACCCGGGTGTCCAATTTCAAGTTGTCCCTGATAGGCCTTGAAGAACAAGGTAGACACATTTCCATGACTACTGTTAGAACAACAATGTACATGGACCTAGACTATTACAAGTTTCATCACCTTCCTACTAAGATGGATGTTTATACTTTGGAATCATTTTGCTTGAGGTTTTCACTGGGAATAGAACCATCTTTAAGAAGTCAGTCATCCATCCTATCAACGTGGTCAACTATGCAGTCCCTAAGATCATGTCCAATGACTTACATCAAAAACTTGACTCTTGTGTTAGGCCATCTTTGTAACATGTGTTTGAGGTCGTCAAATTGGTTTCTTACACGACTGTTAATTGTGTTCATTTATAAGGGAAAGATTGGCCCTCCATGACTGACATTGTGGAAAATCTCGAGAGGGTCATTGCAATTTGCATGCAAGTGTCCATGTTCAGGAGTAGCTATAATCTTGAACACTCACGACTTTTGGATGATGGTGGGGGATTTTAACACACCATTATTTCCTTTTGAAAAAAAGAGAAGGAATTATCAATCACTCAGACTAGTATGACATATTGTGTTGAGTTCATCAACAAAACTAGCCTCCTTGACATTGAGTTGCTTGAGTAGTCTTTACCTCATCCAACAACACAAAAGGTGACAACCTAATTTAGGTAAGCCTTAATAGATTCATAGTCTCAGCTTATTGAGACGTTTGTTACAATGCCACACTTGTGTCCCTCCCAAGAATGGTGTTAGACCACTATTCATTATATATCCATATCTCTCTACCTCTCTATCTCTCCCTATCTCTACCTCTCTATATGTCACTTCTTATCTCTATCTCAATCTTTCTATCTCTCGCCCATTCTCTCACTGTCTATTGTAATCTTATTATCTTTCTAATTCAAAGACTTTATTTCAACCATTATTGGATACCTATAAGTGGATGCATACTTGATTTGCAGTTGTCAATTCTTCATTGAGACCTTTGTCGCACAAACAAAATCATTTTCTAAATGACCTACCAATTGACTGATGACATGTAACTGATTGAATGAGTGACAATGTTAAGTTGAAGATAATGCAAGGCATTAAATCAGTTAATGGTTTGTATTGTCATTGATGTCAACTTGATATCATCTGTACGATCATGTACATAATGCGAAAGACTTCAAAGAACCAAAGGAACCAAGGTTATACTTCTAGCAATACATAAAAGTCATGTATTCACTAAGTGACAAACAACACCAATGGAGTGCACAACGACGAACAGGGCAAAGATGGAAAGTCGCAGTGATACCTGACAACCAAAAGAATGCCCGATGAAGTAGAACCACAGAGTGCCCGACAAGCAAAGTCAAGGTTTCCCGACGAGTAAATTTCCAATGATGCCCGACGGACGGAGATCACGAAGCTAACTGGAGTCTCACTGACGGAACTGTCAGTTGTCACTGACGACTAACTGCAGAGTTGACCGACAGAACAGAAAGTTCAGAAAATGACAAAATATCTAGCTGGTAGAGCTAAAAGAAAGACTTAACTAGTTGTTTTCTTTGTTTTATTCGAATAGAGTTAAGTGATTGATTTAAAGATGATTTGTACAGTTGGCAAGAAGATTTCTATGAGACAAATCAGGAGTTATGCTTTAAATATGATTGGCTGGATTGTTTATCACGCCAAGAATCAAGAATCAAGAAAATGAATATCATGTCTATATAAGAGACAAGCTTAATTAATTTCCAAATCACATTCACGGAAAATTGATTAAGGGGAGTGAATAGAAAGAGGATGCTGAAGAGAAACTGATGAAGAACAACTTCATATAGTCCTGATCAATCAAGCTGAAGGAGAGCTAAGGAATTCTGCAGACACCGATGAATAGTGAGCACAACATCACAGAGAAAAAAGTGTGGAGCACAAAAGAATTGAATTGATACATTGATCAGAGAGGTAATGTACTTAAATAGATCTGAAAATTTGCAATTCAAAGTTGCATCATGAACAGGTCATAGTGTTTCAGTTTAACCATTGAAGCATTAAGTCTCTTAACAGAGCATGACTTAACATTCTTCTATATATTGAGGTACATCCCAAGGAGTGCCAAAAAGGTTGATTCATGAAAGTAGCATTGGATTTGTCCAATACCTATTGACATTCTAAGAAGGAGGCTAATTCAAGGATGGTAGAAATAGATGCCCGATACTAAGTGACAACCTCTATGTATAAAATTCTCTAACAAGGTCACACTTAACAGTGTGTTTGTAACCTTTAACAGGGTTGGATCCTAACAGGGCTCACTTCAGAAGAGTGAAAATTTGGGATACCGGTCCCAGTGGTTTTTCCCTTAATAGGGTTTCCACGTTAAAATCCATGTGTTATGTGTGTAATTTATTACTTTACTAATTTAAATCTCACATAGTTAAATCTGGATTGATTGATATACTCTGCTTATTTACTAAGTTTTGGTAAATAGTTATACTGCTTATCGGTAATCAAGGAGAATAAGGACAGACAAGCAAAACTGACAGACAGTTAATCTTTATAAAGTATTTTATGGCATGCATCTTGTAGGGACATAATAATCTAAGGTTTATAGATTGGTGGTTAAGTTTTTAAGGATAAATTTTGAGGCCACTGATTCACCCCCCCTCCCCTCTCAGTTATTACTAAAAATTGGTATCAGAGCTTGTGTGCTTAGAAAGGAAGGTTTCAAGACCTAAGTCAAAGATCACAAGATGAACAGACGAGATGTGCCTAAGTTGAACAAAGACAACTTTTCTTCATGGCAAAGTAGGATAAGACTTGACTTATCAGGTATTGGTAATGATGTTACTCAATTCCTAGATACTGAATATGTGTTGCCCACAAGATCATTAACAATAGATCAATTGAGGGAAAAGCATGAACACAACTGCAAGGTTATAGAGATTTCTTCCTCACTCTCTGATGCTGAATTTGAAGATGTCAAGGATTGCAAAACTGCAAAGAAAATGTGGGAAAAACTTAAGCTTGTACATGGAGGTGATACAAATGTTCTGAGAGCCAAGGCAAAAAGTCTTAGAGGAAAATTTGATGATCTCAGAATGAAAGAAGGAGAAAAAATCACACAGTACAACACAAGGATAAAAGAAGTAGTCAATGCTATACTAGGAGTTGGAGGTACACTTGAAGAGGAGACAGTGGTAAGTAAAATCTTAAGAACCTTATTGCATATATATGCTATTAGAGTTTCTACTATTCAAGAAAAGAGAGAAGTAGCAAACAATACAGTTACTCTTGATAGTTTAATTGGTAGACTGATTTCATTTGAGATGAATAACTTTGATAATAGTGTCTTACCAAACTTGGAGTCTGCATTTAAGTCTTCTATGAGAATAAGCAAATCAAGTCATAGACACACATCTAGAAGAGATAGTGAAAGTGAAAGTGAAGAATAAGATCTAGATGAAATAGAAGCACTTATAGCTAGAAGAATGCAGAGAGGCAAAGGTAAATACAAAGGAAAGTTACCACTTGTATGCTTTAATTGTAAAGAGATTGGACACTTTGCTGCAAGATGTCCTAACAAAAGAAAAGATGACAAAAGTAATGAGAGACCTTTTGAGAAGAAATATGACAAGGGTGATAACAAAGATTACAGAAGCTATTGACAATCAGAAAGAAGAGATACCTGAGACTACAAGGACAAAGGCAAGAAAGCCATCTACCTTGCTGCTTGCAAAGATGAAGATACTGACAACGAACCTGATGATGACATCGAGATGGTATTTGTGGCTGTGAAAGATGATTTAGATGAAGATGAAAGGTATGTAGAAACTGCATTCATATCTAAGGTTAGCAAGAATGACATCTAGGTTATAGATAGCGGTTGCACTCACCACATGACTGGTGACAAAGAAAAGTTTAACACTTTTGAGTATTATAATGGTGGTATAGTAAGAATGGGTGATTATACACCTTGTACAGTTGAAGGTAAAGGAACTATAATGTTGAATAACCTGATTAAATGTGAAAATGATTATCGGGTAAAAGGATTGAATTATAATCCGTTGAGTGTTTCTCAGCTGAATAATTCAGGACACAAAGTAGCATTTGAGAATAAAAAGGCAAAGATCTTCAATGAATTAGGAAGATTGATTGGTACCAGTGAATAGACAAAAGGTAACTTATTCTATCTGAATGATACTAACACCACTTTTTTAATGGCTAGAAATGAAGACATATGGTTGTGGCACAAAAGATTGTGTCATGTGAATTTTGACAACATGATGAAAATAAGCAGAAGGAGAAATGTAAGAGGCTTACCGACGATGAAAAAGCCCGACAACATCATGTGCAAGAATTGTCAAAAAGGTAAAATGAAAAAGTCAGGTTTCAAAAGTAAAACCCATACATCTAATGATATTCTAGAATTAGTCCATACTGATCTATGTGGACCAATGAGGACAAAGAGTTATTATGGAGATAGATATTTTATTCTCTTTGTTGATGATTACTCTAGAATGATGACTATTATGTTTCTAAAAGATAAACCTGAAGAATTCAAGATATTTAAATGGTATAAGGCTATGGTAGAAAAACAAAGTGGTAAGGATTAGAAATGCTTGAGATCGGATAGAGGAGGTGAGTTTATATCAGATGAATTCACTAATTTCTGTAATGAGCACGGTATAAAAAGACAGGTTTCTACACCAAGACCACAACAAAATGGGATTGCTGAGAGAAGGAACAGATCCATAGTTGATTGTGCAAGAACACTGATGATAGAGAAAGGCATCGCCCAAATATTCTAGAGGGAAGCTGTCAGTACTCCTATCTACAAATTAAACAAATTACAATTGAAGAAGGACACAAAGAAGACACCCTATGAGATATGGTATGGTAAAACACCCAATGTAAGTTACTTCAAAATCTTTGGTAGTCAATGTTATGTCTTAAAGAATGATAGAAATGGAAATAATGATGCCAAAAGTGATGAAGGTATCTTTCTAGGGTATTCCACCAAGAGCAAAGCTTATAAATGTCTTATCAAGGCTTCTAACAAAATTGTTGAAAGTGTAAATGTAAAGATAGATGAATTTGTAGAAAAGAACGAGCAGAAAAGTACAAAAGAACCAGAGGACTACAAAAAGTTTATATACTATGAAGAATCTAACACTCTACCCGAGCAATAGTGCTCAATTCCAAAACAACAGAATGTTGCAACCGACGGTCAGACTGCTATTACCGACGGTCAGGATGATGATCAAAATAATGTGCAAGGTGATGAAGAACATAATAAAGATCAAAATGATTATCAAGCTAATACACAAAGAGTTGTACCTATACTTGTCAGATATGTAAGAAGGAATCATCTAGAGAACCAGATCATAAGAGATAAGAAAGTTGGTACAAGACCAAGAAGTAAGTCTTTAAACTCAAGTTGTTTAATTTGTGAGTTTGAGCCAAAATATGCCAATGCTGCACTTGATAATGAAGAATGGATAAGTGCTATGAATGATGAGATTGAGAAGATTGAGAAAAATAAGACATGGTCGCTTGTGCCAAGACTAGATGACAAGAATGTCATCGGTACTAAATGGATATTCAAGAATAAGCTGAATGAGAATGGAGAAGTCACAAGAAACAAAACAAGACTAGTATGCAAGGGGTATGCACAAGAGGAAGGTATAGACTATGGAGAGACCTTTGTACCCATTTCTAGGATAGAAGGTGTAATAATACTACTTGCTTATGCTGCATTCAAAGGATTCAAGGTATATCAGATGGATGTCAAGTCAGCATTCCTAAATGGAATACTTGAAGAAGAGGTATACATTGAGAAACCAAAAGGGTTTGTAGATCCAGACAAGAGAAACATGGCATGTAGACTTCATAAAGCCTTGTATGGATTGAAACAAACTCCTAGAGCTTGGTATGAATGACTTCATTCCTATCTAATAAGTATTGGATTTGTAAGGACTAGTGAAAACAGTAATCTTTATTTGAAGGAAGATACTGATGCTAACACTTTGATTGCTGAAATATTTGTTGATGACATCATATTTGGAGGCAATGATATGCTATGCAAATCATTTTCTAATGAGATGAGAAAAGAATTTGAGATGTCTATGTTCGGAGAGATCAAGTTCTTTCTTGGTCTACAGATTATGCAACAATGTGAAGGCATTTTCATTACACAGTCCAAATACATTAAAGAGACCTCCTGAAATATTCAAGATGGAAGATTCCAAACTAGTTGGAATATTGATGGCTACTGGATGTAAATTGACAAAAGAGGACAAGACACCAGAGGTAAATCAAACTTTGTACAGATCAATGATAGGTAAACTCATGTATGTTGTCCATACTAGACCAGATATTGCACATGCAGTAGGAATTGTTTCTAGATTTTTTGCTAACCCCAGGGAATCACATATGAATGCTGTGAAAAGAATTCTAAGATATCTAAATAATACTGAGGAATATGGCTTATGGTATAGAAGAGAAGGAAAATTTGAACTTAAGGTGTTTACCGACGCTGATTGGGCTGGAAATCTTGATGACCATAAGAGAACAACTAGAGGAGCATTCTTTATGGGTGGTAGAATTGTCACATGGATTAGCAAGAAACAAGGATGCATCTCTCAGTCTACTGCAGAAACATAGTATGTTGTTGCTACTGCAAATTGCTCAAATATTGCATGGATCAAACAATTACTGGAAGGTATGCATATGAAGATCCTAGAACCAGTAATTATCTATTGTGATAACACCAATGCAATAAACATTTCCAAGAATCCAGTAGTGCATGCTAAGACTAAACACATTGCCATCAAGTATCATTATTTGAGAGAACAAGTTCAAGAAAAGGAGGTGATACTTGAGTATGTGCAATCCAAGGAACAATTGGCCGATATCTCCACCAAGCCACTGCCCAAGGATACATTTGAGTACTTGAGGAAGAGACAGGGGTCAAACCCTTGTCTACCAGTTAGTAAAATGATTGAAGGCTGCATCAACCTACATATTATCAGAATATCATTCATGTTGATGCAAGAAAAAAGATGAACTTCAAAGCTAAATCTATATACAAACAGGTATATATCAGAACTGAGTACTAGAGCATATTGATGTATTGCTGATGGATAAGGGAAATTCAAGGAATATATTTTGGATGAAAAAAAAGATCACTTGACATAAATGTTAGATATCTATTTGTTTGGCATTGTTGTCAAAGGGAGAGAGATTATCCATATTATCACAGTCTTCAGAAAAAGGAGAAAGATTATCCATTATTAGATTACTCCAACGGGGAGAGATCATATCCATAGGGAGAGAGTTTGTATAAAAAAAGCTTATACAAAGGGAGAGTTGTTGACAAGAGAAAAAGACATCAAAAGAGAAGAACAGTCAAGAGAGAAATTGACACAAGGAGAGGACACAACACATCAAAAGAAAGTATAATGTAAGAAACAAATTTAAGCTAAAATAGAGCTTACTGGTGGTCAGACATTTTTATCGGTTATCAGAACAAAATGATTGGTAGTTTGATGAATCTCAACTGTTGTATTTCATATTGTATTAGAAATAGTATAGTGTGATAATATAGTATGTTTCCATCAATGCCAAAGGGAGAGATTGATGACATGTAACTGATTGAATGAGTGACAATGTTAAGTTGAAGATAATGCAAGACATTAAATCAATTAATGGTTTGTATTATCATTGATGTCAACTTGATATCATCTGTATGGTCATGTACATAATGCCAAAGACTTCAGAGAACCAAAGGAACCAAGGTTATACTTCTAGCAATACATAAAATTCATGTATTCACTAAGTGACAAACAACACCGACGGAGTGCACACCGACGAACAGAGAAAAGATGGAAAGTCATAGTGATACCCGACGACCAGAAGATCAGTGTTGCCCGACGAAGCAGAACCACAAAGTGCCCGACAAGCAAAGTCAAGGTTGCCCAATGAGTAAATTTCCAATGATGCCCAACGGACGGAGATCGCGAAGAAAATTGGAGTCTCACCGACGGAACTGTCAGTTGTCACCGACAGAACAGAAAGTTTAGAAAATGACAAAATATTTAGTTGGCAAAGCTAAAAGAAAGACTTAACTGGTTTTTTTCTTTGTTTTATTCGACTAGAGTTAAGTGATTGATTTAAAGATGATTTGTATAGTTGGCAAGAATATTTCTACGAGACAAATTAGGAGTTATGCTTTAAATCTGATTGGCTAGATTGTTTATCACGCCAAGAATCAAGAACCAAGAAAATGAATATTATGTCTATATAAGAGACAAGCTTAATTCATTTTCAAATCACATTCACGGAAAAAGGATTAAGAGGAGTGAATAGAAAGAGGATGCTGAAGAGAAACTGATGAAGAACAACTTCATACAGTCCTGATCAATCAAGCTGAAGGAGAGCTAAGGAATTCTGCAGACATCGACGAACAGTGAGCACAGCATCACAAAGCAGAAAGTGTGGAGCACAAAAGAATTGAATTGATACATTGATCAGAGAGGTAATGTACTTAAATAGATATGAAAATATGCAATTCAAAGTTGCATCATGAATAGGTCATAGTGTTTCAGTTTAGCCATTGAAGCATCAAGTCTCTTAACAGAGTAGGACTTAACAGTCTTTTATATATTGAGGTACATCCCAAGGAGTGCCAAAAAGGTTGATTCATTAAAGTAGCATTGGATTTGCCCGATACCTATTGACAGTCTAAGGAGGCTGGTTCAAGGATGGTAGCAATAGATGGACGATACTAAGTGACAACCTCTATGTATAAAATCCTCTAACAAGGTCACACTTAATAGTGTGTTTGTAACCTTTAACAGGGTTGGCTCCTAACAGGGCTCACTTCAGAAGAGTGAAAATTTGGGGTACCGGTCCCAGTGGTTTTTCCCTTAACAGGGTTTCCACGTTAAAATCCATGTGTTATGTGTGTGTGGTTTATTACTTTACGGTTTTACATCTCACACAGTTAATTCTGGATTGATTGGTATACTCTACTTATTTACTGAGTTTTGGTAAACAGTTATACTGCTTATCGGTAATCAAGGAGAATAAGGACAGACAAGCAAAACTGACAGACAGTTAATCTTTATAAAGTATTTTATGGCATGCATCTTGTAGGGACATAATAATTTGAGGTTTATAGATTGGTGGTTAAGTTTTTAAGGATAAATTTTGAGGCCAGTGATTCACCCCCCCTCTCAGTTATTACTAACATTGACATCATGTTCTACATTGATGTGTGCAAAAATTGTACCAATTCTTTTCCCAATTAACCTTACATACATGTTTAGCATACAATTATAGAATATACAATTGTAAATGAAATATAATAGCTATTAACTATAATTTAAATTTATTATTTAATATTTAAGTGGTGTGGTGTATCTTCTGGGCCACTTAGATTATCCTGAAACATTACAATGGAGCTCATTGTTTGATCTAACGTCGTTAACTCCTCCACAAGAGAAGGACAACCATCATATTAATCACATCGTTCATATTTAATGTGGTTCTCATTCAAAAATTTCACACACTTCTGTATTAGCCCACACATATCTTCCTTTTTTTAAGCGTTCCGGTGAAGAAGAAGAAATTCACACATTCCTGTCGCATTTAGGTGGTGGATTAAGAACATTCCTATTTACCGAACATCACATCTCCTGCAAAAACTGATGGGAAAAAAACCTCCCCCCTTAAAAATAGCCAAACACAACCACACATCCTTTACAGTTAAACGATATGAGAAAGAAATCCCTCAAACTATCCAAAATGCCTTAACCCACCAAGCCACTGGGCTAAAATGTGCGTCCATGGGGCCAGGGGAGGTGAGTCATCATCATATCCCTCCTTTCTATCTGTTGAAACTCTAGCCAATCTCGTGTGCTTACCACCTCTCTCCTTTCTATCTGTTGAAAGAGATCTAGGGAGATATAGAGGGAGACATAGAGAGGGAGAGAAAGAGAGAAAGAGTTATCAATTGATTATAAGGAGATCTAGAGAGGATGAGAAGGAATGAAAAACAAAGGGACAAATATATATTCCTAGATAATCTTGATACAGTGGGAAATTGTATCTACAATTTACCATACAAATTAGTGGAAAATATTTAAGTTTAAGGGAGTTGCAGAAGGTTTAGGTAAGGTATGTGTTTAGGTTGAAACTAGTGAAATAATTATTGTGTGCATGTGTATTATGTGTGTGACTTGTGATGTTATTAAATTGTGACAATCTACATTTATTGTGTTCTTCTCTCCTCTTCTACCATTCCGCCCCCTCTTATATCTCACTTTGTTTAGACATCATCCATTCTACCCATGCTTCTCATACCACTACTAACTATACTTATAAACCTTCAATATACTAGTGAAGTAGTTCAATCAACTTAAGAAAAAAGTGGATGCTATGTCTATAGCTCTTACTCTAGATATTACATGCAATCATCCACACTGCATACATTTAATCATCCACATTGCACACATTTAGGATTTGAGGTTGTTACACACTCATTTCCCTGACTAAAACAAAATATCTTATTGTTCAATTTTTGACGTGTAATGATATTGTTCTTTATCTACCCCACTCCTATTTATATATTTCTTCCAAATATATCTTCTATGACCTTTCCATAACCCTACAGTGTTCTTGAATGACCTGTATTTTCCATCTAATGACGTGCAATACACAAGAATGGAATGTCCATGCCATGTTCATGAGACCACATTCTTTGAGCATTTTGTAACATAGTTCACTTACCTTGTTTGCACTTTCACATTTGCACGCATCTTTGCCAGACAACATTCAAACCGTTTCTTTCATGGCATATACCCTATTCCAAAGCCTTCCATATCAACCAAGGCAAGGACAAAGCTAGAAAATGTTTTAGAATTTGGTATTGCACCTCTAGATTAAACAAAACTGTCTTTGATTCAAAACATTGAGGGCTTTACACAGTTCACCATGTGCATATTTGCTTCTTTAACATGACGTTGTTGCTGCTATAACAGTGTGTGTATGGATGTAGTGTGTAGAGTGTTCAAAATTGTACAAGAATCAATCTCACCCTCTACAAATTAATATATTTTCATTTTATAGTAAATGCTAAGTATTTTTTATTACATTTTGAATGTGAAATTGAATGTACATTATAAATCTATGTTTTTATTGCATTGTTAGTATGCTTCTTAACAATCTCACCCTCTACAAATTAATAGATTC
>MU223915.1:2225882-2237447 GCA_018584345.1 Thuja plicata | reverse complement strand
AAATCCATATTCCAGGGCAACCAAACAGTCCCAAAAAATGAAAACCAGGGTTTGCATAACCAGGCTATAGATAACCATGATTTGTTTCATTTTCCTATTCCCCAACCAAACGGGCCCTAATAGATTTATTGATTTAGATTTTTACGTTTTAATGGTTATGGGGAAACCTATGTTGCAGGCGAGAAGACGATGATAAGGAAGCGGCACACGTATCTGACAGAGGAGATGTTGAAGGAGAACCCCAACGTGTGTGCTTACATGGCCCCCTCGTTCGATGCTCGGCAGGACATGGCGGTGGTGGAGGTGCCGCGATTGGGTAAAGAAGCGGCTGTGAAGGCCATCAAGGAGTGGGGTCAGCCCAAGTCGAAGATCAGTCACCTTATCTTCTGCTCGACGAGCGGCATTGACATGCCTGGCACAGACTATCAACTCAACAAACTCCTGGGCCTCTGCCCATCCGTGAAGAGGGTGATGTTGTATAACCAAGGCTGCTTTGCCGGAGGTACGGTTCTCAGAGTAGCCAAGGATCTTGCTGAAAACAACCGCGGAGCCCGAGTTCTGATCATCTGCAGTGAGATCACGACCCTCACTTTTCGCGGTCCCTCTGATAATCACCTCGATAATCTAGTCGAGCGCAGGCCCTGTTCGGCGACGGCGCGGCGGCAGTGATCGTGGGAGCAGACCCTGTTCCTGAAATAGAGAAGCCCTCTTTCCAGCTTCTCTGGACTGCACAGACAATTCTCCTCGACAGCGAGGACGCCGTCGAAGGGCACCTCAGAGAGGTTGGGCTCACCTTCCACCTTCGAGACGACGTTCCCGGGCTGATCTCGAAGAACATCGAAAAGGCTCTGGTGGAGGCATTCCAGCAGTTCGACATCTCGGACTGGAACGACCTCTTCTGGATTGCACACCCGGGAGGCCTGGCCATTCTGGACCAGGTGGAGTCGAAGCTGGAGCTGGATCCCAAAAAGATGCGGGCAACGAGACACGTATTGAGTGAGTACAGGAACATGTTGAGTGCGTGCGTGCTTTTCATCTTGGACGAGATGAGGAAGTCATCTATAGCAAAAGGATGTGGGAGTACAGGAGAAGGGCTGGACATGGGAGTGCTGTTCGGATTCGGCCCCAGACTCACTATTGAGACTGTCGTTCTTAAGAGCATTCCTCTCCTGTCTTAGACAAACCTTCTTGTTCTCTGAATAACAATGACTCGGTCGTTACTTAATAAAAATTGGTGTTCCATGTTGTTTCCGACATTGTTTTCAGTTGTAATGTGATTACGATCATGTGTTCTCAATTGTAGAATTTTGTCATACATTGTATGCCATGAAGATACCAACAATAAGTTTTAATTTACATATAAGTTTACTCCTTTACAAAATTCTACGAATCAATTGCTGTTCAAATCTCATAATTTCACTGTTGAATGAGAAAAGAAAAGAAGATTGAAGTCTATTTTGAAGGTTGTTGTTGACGAAGACATTGAATAAAGCAAGGAGAGATTTATTATCAAAGGAAGTCAGTATTTTTTGGGTAACCAAAGTCAAAGTGATTGTAAAAGCACCAACCATGAAATGAAATGAAATGAAGACTGTTCATTTCCAATTATAAGGGGATTCCATTGACTCTTGGAATCTCCTAAACAATGTATAAACTGATTTTTCAAATGAAATGGAATTACTTTTTGGTTTGCATATTGTTTTTGTTGAATAGATTTGTCAATACCGCGAGTTGTACACCAGGTATTGCTCTCTGAAACCATAGTTCAGATTAGTGGTATCACATCTTGTTCATTCTCTTATATCCTATCGCATGCGGTCAGCTTACCAAAGGTTTGGGTGGAAAACAATGGATCCCTTCAAATTACCTACCTTTGAGAAGCACACAATCGTAGATGGAAAGAAAAATTGATGGAATGGAAGAACAATTCAAAACATTGACGGAAGAAGCATTAAACAAGAAACGTGAGGAAGTGATGGAGCAATTTTATCAAATGCTTGAAAATCAAGATTCAAGAATGAATACCAAAAATTACACATTTGGCAAACACACCCCATTCAAACTACAGGTGAATTTTAATATTCCAACATTTCAAGGGAAAATTGATGTAGATGGTGTGGATGACTGATTATTCAAGCTGAAAAAGATATTTTTCTGTTAACAGCTTCTCAGATGCTGGAAAAATCACATTTTCCCTCCTTAAAGCTGAGACACAAGTAAAACTGGCATGAGAAGTTAAACTGACAATCTGGGAAACCCAAGATGGCCAAGAATTTGACATTTTTGATATAAAACCCACATTTTTTATAGAAATCTGTGAGGAAACAAACAACCAAAGATCTATCTTCTAGTTCACCAAAAAAGATGACGAAGAAAACACAACAAAAAATAGGTATGTGTTGTGAAGTCCATAAGAGTCCCTCTCATAATACTAAAGATTGCAGAACTATAAATAACTTTATGATGGAGAGACATGAAGAAAATGTTGAGAAAGAGATGTCAGATTCTTGCAAACAAAAAGACAATGAACGGGTCATTGAGGCTAATCCATATGCCACAGTAGCCACTGCAAAAATAGTGCCTCATGAGGATGAGGAGAGATTGTTCCATTCACATATGTGGGTTGGAGGAAAGGCCTTGCATTTTATTGTAGATAGTGGTAGCCAAAATAATTTAATATCTACTAAGACCGTGGAAAGGTTGAATTTAATGATAATAACACAACCACAAGCCTACTCCATGTGATGGTTAAGTCAAGGGTGAGATATTCAAGTGAACAAGCAATGTCATCTTCCATATTCCATCAAGCCCTTCAAACATGAGGTAATTTGTGATGTAGCTCATCTTGATGTTTGTGATGTTTTTCTCAAACAACCATATATGTATCAGTGTCATGGTGTATATGAGTCTAGGCCACGCAGTGTGAAAAACAAATTGGGTAGACAGAAGTACCAGATAATAGAGACCTAATTCCTACACAATTTGCAGCTTTGATTAGTGCTAAACAATGTAGAAAACCGGTTTCCCAAACTGGAACATTTGTGTTATTGATGATTCGTCCTGAGGAAGAAAGAAAACCAGTATGTAATTCCCTTTCCACTGTGTATATATTTTCAACTATGTGTATTGTTTATGTGTCTAGTGTTTATCTATATTATTTATTTGTTGTATTATGTAACATATATGAGATTTTTAGATATAACGTCAATCGGGTTTTATATGACAGTTTCAGATACACTACCAACGAGGTTTAATGTATTAATTTATGTTATTTATATGAGGGTTTGACTTTTGCTATCAATTGGGATTTAAGTTGCTCAGTCACCTCTGTGTTTTAATGTTGTAAGTCATTTGTTCATACTTTCTCTATGCTTACATATTTTAAGTGATATTAGTAATGGGGTTTCAAGTGATTCTATTAATGGGGTTTCCTACATGTTTTAAGTGATACTATTAATGTGGTTTAAGTGATTCTATTAATGGGGTTCCTACATGTTTTAAGTGATTTTATTAATGGGGGTTCAAGTGAGTTTGTTAATGGGACTTCAAACTACATTTCCATATAGGTGGAACCCTCCCGGTTGATAGATAATATATATAACTCCCAAAATGTCTTGCACAGTATGTGTCGATTAATACTATCAATGGATTTAAGTTCATCTATCATCCCTTTTCATGGTTTCTCACTTAATATTGTAAATACAATTTAAGTATTGTAATTGTCTAACAAACATCCACCTAAGTACACCTGAGAAATGATAATTGGTTGATTAAAATATTATGTAAAAAAATTATATTTAATAATTTGATCGCTTAAAATGCTACTATGAATATTAATTAATATTCTAATATATTAAAAAAATTTAATAATATGTTATTAATGTCGATAGTTAATGTCGATAGGTATTCTATAATGGCAGCAAGGGGTGGAGTGTAATGGTATGAGCATGTCAATGTTAACACAAACTTTTACATTAAATTTGACAATCATAAATATTAATTATAAACATAATATTTCCAAAATAAATACCAAAAAATTAATGATATGCACTCATCAAAATTATGTGTTCTAGATAAATGTATAAAAATAAAATTAAAAAATATATTTTTTCAATAATGATAAGAAGTTTAAATGTTAAATATAAACAATTAGATGTAAATAATCAAATTTTAAAATTTCAATAAAAAATTGTATATAGAATAAAACTTAGATATATTTGTATGTAACAATTATAATTAAAAATAAGATCAAACAATTTTAAAATAAATACAATAGTTTCAATTAATATCTATCCACATTTTCTAGATAGACCTGTCAAGATATGTAGATGCTTTTATATATCTTATATAACATTAATGATAATATATTTAATAACATATAATAATGATATACTATTTAAAAATATTTAATTTTAATCATAATATATTCTTATTTACTTATTAGAAAATTATATATAATACTAAATATTATTTTAATAATATCGTTATTAATTCATTTTATTTAATAATCATTATATAATAGTTTAAATTATTAGAGAATGATGTTTAAACCTATGTTTACTAATTAGATGGTGTGTTATGGGAGTCATCTTAATTCAACTCTTGTTCATTTTGGAGTTGCATGGATTTATACTTTAAGAACTAAAATTAAATTGAAAAAATTTCCTAATTCCAATGTTCATATTTATTTACAAAAGAAGGGTGGTTCATTTGGGACGACAACCTCGACCTTACTAATGTGGGACCAAAAAATGATCATGATCCTCCTCCACCACCTATAACTATTGCTTTAGCAACTTAGTATCTTTTATGCAATTTTTTCTCTCCGGGCTTAGGTTGTGTTTTAGGTCCTCGGTGGTGCGGTGCTCATGTGTTTATACTTTTCTGAACATTTCATGATTTACTCTTAAAGGGCGATCCTATATCCCAAACTTTTATAATTATTAATCTATGAAAACAGTTACTAAGTATTACATAATATATATAATAATTATTAAACCAGTAATATACTTGTATAATATTATAATATATTAAAACTATGACTTAATAATAATTAAATAGCATAGTAATATTATATTAATTCTTTAATATATAATATTACTAAAATTACTATATAATATATCTATTAAAAGAATTACTATATAATATGAAAAATTTCCTACTCTGATGTTCTTTTAATATTAATTTATGAAAATAATTATTAAATATTACACAATATATATAATAGTTATTACAATAATTTATTATTAATATATTTATATAATAATAGATAATGTATTTAATATTAACAATTATTAATATTATGTAGTAATTATTTAATATTATTTAAATTATATTATGATATTATTATAGTTAAATAATGTTAAAATTTTCATTTGTGCCATTAGTGAAGGTCATTATAATCAATTATTAACAATTTAACTAATATCTAATGATAATCAACCATTTGATAATGTAGAATTTATTTATTATTTTTAATAATTATTTAAATATAAGTTATATAATATATTTAATTATTTATTTATAATTTAAATAACATATTAGATATTAATGATAATTAAAAATACAATATAATAATATTATTAATAATATTAATTTATTATGTGAGAAACTTTCTAATTTTAATATTTATTTCTCTAATATTAATTTAAACTTAATGTCATTTTACTGTCATTATATTTCATAATTATTTAATATTATTTATTTAATTATATATTGTTAATCTATTTATATGATGATATATGATATATTTAAGGACGCACCTTGACTAAATTTTTAAAAAAACTGCAAACACAAGAGATTTTCACAAAAATTTCAACATATGTTCTTCATGATCTACATATTTTATGGTGGAAAACTACAAAAAAAAATTGCAAAAAAATCAGTGAATTGTGATGAATATGAATAAAAAAAAATTTCATTTTTTTTTATTTTGATACATTTTACATAGAAGCTGCTGCCTATATTTAATATTAATAATCATTTAATATTGTTTAACTGTATTTTTTAAAATATATTGTGTATGCCAGCAGTCGTGTATAGACAAAACAGAGTATAAACTCTTTTAGCTTCTACTCTTCTCTCCAGCTCCTCTTCCTTAAAAATACATCGCTTCCCTCGCATTCCAGATATGTTCTGTTGTTTTATATTGCATTGGCTTAACAAACTACCTGCTTACGCAAGCATCTTTCCCATCTAAGTTAAAGGTTTATCAGCAGCGAAGATGGTGGATCTGGAAGAATTTCGGAAAGCCCAGAGGGCAGATGGTCCTGCTACCATCTTTGCCATCGTAACTGCTACTCCTCCCAACTTCATTCACCAGAGCTCTTATCCCGACTATTATTTCCGCATCACCAACAGCGACCACAAGGTCCAGCTCAAGGAGAAGTTCAAGAGAATATGTAAACCCCATATACCACATTTATATAATAGATTTATTGATTTAGATTCATACGTTTTAATGGTTATGGGGAGATCTATGTTGCAGGTGAGAAGTCGATGATAAGGAAGAGGTACATGTATCTGACGGAGGAGATGTTGAAGGAGAACCCGAACGTGTGTGCTTACATGGCCCCCTCGCTGGACGCTCGGCAGGACATGGCGGTGGTGGAGGTGCCGCGATTGGGTAAAGAAGCGGCTGTGAAGGCCATCAAGGAGTGGGGTCAGCCCAAGTCGATGATCAGTCACCTTATCTTCTACTCCACGAGCGGCATCGACATGCCTGGCGCAGACTATCAACTCATCAAACTCCTGGGCCTCCGCCCATCCGTGAAGAGGGTGATGTTGTATAACCAAGGCTGCTTTGCCGGAGGTACGGTTCTCAGACTAGCCAAGGATCTTGCCGAAAACTACCGCGGAGCTCGAGTTCTGATCGTCTGCAGTGAGATCACGGCCCTCACTTTCCGCGGTCCCTCTGATAATCACCTTGACAATCTAGTCGGGCAGGCCCTGTTCGGCGACGGCGCGGCGGCAGTGATCGTGGGGGCAGACCCTGTTCCTGAAATTGAGAAACCCTGTTTCCAGCTTCTCTGGACTGCACAGACGATTCTCCCCGACGGCGAGGCCGCTATAGAGGGTCACCTCAGAGAGGTGGGGCTGACCTTCCACCTTCGAGACGACGTTCCCGGGCTGATCTCGAAGAACATCGAAAAGGCTCTGGTGGAGGCATTCCAGCAGTTCAACATCTCTGACTGGAACGACCTCTTCTGGATTGCACACCCGGGAGGCCCGGCCATTTTGGACCGGGTGGAATCGAAGCTGGAGCTGGATCCCAAAAAAATGCGGGCGACGAGACACGTATTGAGTGAGTACGGGAACATGTCAAGCGCGTGCGTGCTCTTCATCTTGGACGAGATGAGGAAGTCATCTGCAGAAAAAGGATGTGCGAGTACAGGAGAAGGCTTGGACATGGGAGTGCTCTTCGGATTCGGCCCAGGACTCACTATTGAGACCGTCGTTCTTAAGAGCGTTCCTCTCCTGTCTTAGACTAACCTTCTTGTTCTCTGAATCAGAACGATTCGGTCGTTGTTTAATAAAAATTCCTATTCCATGTTGTTTCCGACATTGTTTTCAGTTGTTATGTGATTACGATACCTGTGTTCTCAATTGTATGCCATGAAGATACGAACAGTAAGTTTTAATTTACATATAAGTTTATTCCTTTACAAAAATCTACGAATCAATTGCCACGGTAACTGATTATAATTATACGAGAGGAATTGATATTTATTCTAACTAGGGGAAAGGGCTTAATAATAATAATTGTAAGGGTCTAATAAATTTTCTTTATTTTATTTTATTTTTATTTTTTTTTGGGTCATTTTGACCTTTCAATTACTAATATTGAAGGAGATTCAAAAATGACAACACATGTATTAATAGCTGATTTTTTTAAGTTTTTTTGGTTGGTAATTGACCTATTTGTGTACTACTATTGGAACATTTTGTAACGATTTGGACATTTCGCCACAAGTAATGGTATGTTTGAGTGAACGGCTATTGGTGCAAGAACGTAGCCATATCCGGCAGTCTCTACAAAGAGATCCGTGAATACTCAGAAGCTGAAACCTTAGCTTTAAGCGGTTAACTCGCATACAAAGACAACCAAAAAAATAATCATCGAAATCCGACATACAATTTACGATCTACAAATACACAAAGTTAGAATATACAGATAGTAGGTCCTTTCCCTAGACACGTGTAATATTAGTTGGGGGAGTTGCAGATCCATTTTCACATTTAAATTATTTATCCCATTCATCCCTTCATTTTGGTATCAGAGCAGAGAAAAGATCATGGGCATCAAACAATTAAAGCGTGAAAAATCTGAACAAATCAGTTTGAAGAGATTGCCGCATTGAATTATCACGCAAAATGTTAGAGAGGCTCCCAAGACAGAGATCACGCTATTTTGTGGAGAAGTTAATCGAAGGCCACTGCCAAGAGCGCTCAAAGCAAAGAAAGCCAGTCAAGGAGAAACTGTCGTGTAAAGAGGATCAAGGGCTTTCATTAGAGACCCATTTAGAAGATTTCGAAGCTACCATTTAAAGAAAAGTTGATGACATATGATATCCAGTCCAAACTGTTGTATTCAAAGTTGATTGCTGTTGTCTAAGATCAAAGCCTCGAAGAATTTGAAGATGGTTGAGCTATGTTCACTTAATTCTGATTTGGATGAGATGAGGAGAGGTTTGTGTGAACAATGGCAGCTTTTTGAAAAGAGAAGCTCGCAGAAAATAAAAGATTGTTGTTCAAATCTCATAATTTCACTGTTGCATGAGAAGAGAAGACTGAAGTCTATTTTGAAGGTTGTTGTTGACGAAGACATTGAATAAAGCAAGGAGAGATTTATTATAAAAGGAAGTCAGTATTTGTTGGGTAACCAAAGTCAGAGTGATTGTAAAAGCACCAACCATGAAATGAAATGAAGAATATGCATCAAATTTAAAAATTTCTCATTCTCGAGGTTGCGTGAAGTGAAGAATATACATGAAGTGATCTGTAGCATGTACTAAGGCAAGAGGCACAAGATGTGAGGCAAACCATCTTTCTGAAGAAATGACTCATTTGATGTGATAGCCATAACATCTCATCGCGTTATTTTCAGTATATTAGTAAGGGAACTCTAAATATTTTAATAAAAACACATATATATCTGGCACTGGGCAACCTTTAAAAACTCCTAACATGTTTCAGTCGGAAGAAATAGGACTTTGTATTATACAACATTGAAACATGTCCTAGCATAAAGGCAAGAGAAGACTTTGAACTTCATAAATGGGATAAGTCAAAAAATCTTCAGAGACTTACTGGGAAAAGTTTTTCTGTTTTTTAATTTATTTATTTTATTGAAAGAAGTAGAAAAGGGAAGTATGTCAGATGGACATTCCAAGCTCCTAAAATAATGGATAAACCCATTTTAAAAAGGAATAAATCACATGGAGTACTGTACTTATAGGTATGGGAGGGCAACGTCTACACAGCCAACTAAAACGTATTTTTTTACCAAGGGGGGACACTAAGGTTTTTTTTTCAACTCCTTCCATATGTTTTACGTTTTAGTTGGCTATTTAACCAATACCCGAGTGTGGGCACCGGCTATCCAGCCATAAAGAATTGGCTGGATGCCCATGTCCATGAACGCCTCGATATCTTCGTTCTGTAGATCACCATATCCCTGCAGCATACTGACTGACTTGACGCCTGCAGGAGTACGTAGAGACACATATTAAAACACATAATGGATACTGATTATTCCAAAACTTCAAACTTTTTTTGATTTTCAACTTTTTAAGCTCACAATCTAACTTTTATGCTTATATTCTAATTTGGGATCAAGTATTACTCGAGAATTTTTTTTGTAGTTTTAAAAATAAATTACTATTTTTAGTTTACTCAAATAGTAAATTAATACATTAATAGAATTGAAATTTTTAATAGTATGTATATTTTTATTTTCTAATTATATTATTTAGTGATTTCAATAAATATATTGTATGAAAAATTTACAAATAATATTATTTAACTTTTTAAAATATACATATAATATTATAAAAAGTTAAATAATATTATCGATGAATTTTTCATCAATATATTTATTAAAATCACAAAATAATATAATAAAAAATTAAACATAATGAAAAATAAGTCCAAAATTTTATATTATTATATTTTTAAAATTATGTCATAAATTACAAATCCCTCTCATTCCTTTTATTTTTTTCCCTTTGTTATTTTTAAAAATTTAAAACATATTTTATATTTAAAAATTTAAAAATTATATTTTGAATTAGATGACACTATTTATAATAAATATATAGTCAATTTTTAAATGCATGTAAAGTATTTAGAATCTTTTTAATATTCTTTTTAAATGATTATAAGTTAATATATTTTTAAATATGTATTTTTTAAAAATATTTTGAAAACTTTTAATCTTTTTATTTTTAATTGTTTTTTAATATAGTTATGATGTAATCAAATAAAAAATATTTAAAGATTACATATATTTACAGTATAGGAATAATGGTTGAATAGTTTTTGATTTAGATTGTGTGCAATTTATGATTTAATAGACAAACAAGACAACCTTTATGATTTATGATCATTATTACATGTGAACTATATCTAATTCTATAACCCATTTTAATGAATAGATGGTCAAGAGAATGACAAGACTCATTATCAAATTGAACAAATGCCACATAGTGGCTACTAATTGTATTTTTACTATTATCTTCTTTTGTTTATTTTTCTTTTTAATTAATTATTTTATTTTTCTTTATATGCTCTCTACTTTCATCTTGATAACGGATTGTGTTGTATGATTCTTAAAATTGATAATAAAAAAATTTACACAATGTAGACATCTTATAATTTTATGCACATATCTTCATGGATTTGAAAACTACACGATCTTAATTAATACATGATCTTTAGATTGTGTATCAATTGTTAATGAAAAAGTTCAAAGGATATGTACATAAGATTTTCACGATCTACTCTAGCTTGGGAAATACATTAATATAAACTAATTTATTTAATATATGTATATTTTAAAAAGTTAAATAATATTATTACTAAATTTTCCAAACAATGTATTTATTAAAATCACTAAATAATATAATTAAAAATAAACATATAAATACTATTAAAATTTAAATTTTATTAATTTATTACTTTCTATTTACTAAACTAAAAAAAATAAAAAAATATTTTTAAAACTACGAAAAAAATTCTCAACTATTATTTGTTCCCAAATGTAAGCATCAAAAGTTAGATTGTAAGATTAAAAAGTTTTAAATCAAAAATTTTAAAGTTTAGAAAATGTGAGTATCGATTGTATTTTTCAATATGTCTCTCTACTTACGTCAGTACTTTTACTTGACCTGTAGACGTCATGTTGTCAGTTGGTGTACCGAGATATCGAGGTATCCATGGACATGGCCATCCAGCCATATCGAATGATATGGTTGGATAACCGGTGCCACGAGAGTGTGTGTGTGTGTGTGTGTGTGTGTGTGTGTACATATATGTATAAACATAAGTATATATATATATATATAT
>MU223915.1:2187046-2200323 GCA_018584345.1 Thuja plicata | reverse complement strand
AATGGTGGCTAAGGTGTAGCAGTGAGCCATCTACCCAACAAAGGAGATATTTGGTGTTTGGGAACATCATGTGATGTTCATAGGATGGTGAATCCATCTCTAATTTCTTGCAAGAGTGTGGAGAACTGTGGGAACGAGGAAGCCCTAGATATCAAGGGGTTTGAAGTCACAATTTAGGGGTTTGGAATGATAAATTTCTGGTATCATTAATACATCTAACTATGACCAAAAAGAAATCACTATATCATCGCCAAACAACTGCAAACTTATCCATGAATTAAAAGAATACTAATGACAGTTGCTTGCGGAATCTTAAAATAGTAGGACTCAAGTATCTACCTGCGTAAACTTCATTCATTAGAAGTGAGATTAGGGAACCCTGTCCTCGAAGTGCCCTCTGTTCGGTGTGTAAAAAATAGAGTGATTGTTTTGAGGAGACTTTGGAACATTTGAGTCTTTATGTCAAGATCGGAGACCCAAACCAGAGAAATGAGGGTGATCGACAACGGTGCTATTGAAAATACAAATGACAACATTTTTTATTTTATTTTTGCCTTATATCCCGACAACGTCGCAATTGCGACGTTGTCGAGTTATAATTGAAAAAAAAAGGCAAAAACACATAACATCTGCCCGCCGTCGCAAATTGCCGTCGCAAATCAATGCCAAATTTATTAGTGCCACCTTTATTGTATAGTAGATCGAAGTCTTCAGTTTCCTTTCAGATATCTAAATATTCTTTTGACCGCAGACATGTGTGATTCCTTTGGATTGGCAGAAAATCTTGCAACAATACCTAGTACAGGAGCAATATCAGGTTTGCTATGTACAACATGTTGTAACTTACCAATCATTGATCGGTAGAGTGTCTCATTCACTTTATTTGACTCATATTATTTTGATAATTTGCAACCAATAACCATCATGTCTTCCATACCAAATGTCTTTAGGATCTCCTTGATGTACTTTGATTGTGTGATATAGATCTCGTCCTTGACTTGTTGAATCTGTAGTCCAAGAATGAATTTTATCTCCCCTATCATGTACATCTCAAATTCCTTTCTCATCTCTTGAGCAAAACATCTGCATAATGTGTTATTTCCTCCAAAAATAATATCATCAACAAATATCTCAGCAATCAAAATCTTGTTAGTACTATCACATTTCAGATATACATTACTGTTGTCACATGTTCTTTGAAATCCAATCTTGATTAAATATGAATGTAACCTTTCATACCATGCTCGGGGTGCTTGCTTCAAACCATACAGTGCCTTGTGCAGTTTGCATACCATGTCCTTGTTAGTATTCTCAACAAACAAAATGAAATATCTATCACCATAGTAACTTTGTGTTCTCATCGGTCCACATAGGTCAGTGTGCACTAATTCCAAAATTCCTTGTGTAGTGTAAGATTTGCTTGTAAAACTTGACTTAGTCATCTTACCAACTTGACATCCTTTGCACATGATATTTTCAGGTTTGTCCAATCTCGGTAGACCTCTAACTCTATTCTTTTTTCTCACTTTGATTAAGTTGTCAAAATTCACACGACATAATCTTTTGTGTTATAACCTTACATCTACAACTTTAGCAAATAGACAACTCTTAGTAGATGTATCAAGGTAGAATAAGTTACCTTCAAATTGTTCTCCATTGGCAATTAGACCTCCATTATGATCAAATACTTTTACCTTTCCATTATGAACTTTTAGTCGGTGTCATGTATTGTTTATTTGTGCCATACTCAACATATTATACTTTAGTCCTTCGACCCAATAGACATCATCACATCTTGTATTATTCAATAGAATTATAGAACCTTTACCTTTCACAAAATATGGAACATCATTACCAAATCTAACATATCCTCCATCATATTCTTCTATAGTAATGAACTTAAGTGTGTCACCAATCATATAGTGTGAACAACCACTATCTATAATCTAGGTATCATTCTTTCTTACATGTGAGATTAGGGATTTTTCTTCTTCATATTTTTCTTCATCAAAATTATCCTTGATAGCAACATACACAACTTATACATCTTCATCATCAGTTAGTCCTTCATTAGCAATATGGCATGAATTCTTACCTTTTTTCTTGAAATCTCATAAATTTGTTCTCTCTTTTGTTATCATCTCAGTTTTCTTTCTTCTCATCATCGTCATTATCTGGACATCTAGTAGCAATGTGACCAATCTTGTTACATTTAAAATATTTCAAAGGTAGCTTACCTTGGTACTTGCCTTTACCTCTTTGTAGTCTTCTAGCTAGTAGAGCTTCAAACTCTGCTTCGTTTCTTTCATCTTCAGCATATAGTTCTTCTATCTCACTCTTGCAACTATAAAAAATTTCACTAGAACTACTTGCATAACCATCACCCGATCTAGACTCTCAAGAACTAATGCAGAGGTGACAGCAAGAAGTGTGGTCTTTCTCCTTTGCCTTCACTAAGACACCCAAGTCAACTTGGGTTCTCCTTGGATCCTAGATCCTTTCCCACACAATGTCTTCTACCTATCCAAGGTGGTAGAATCAATTTCCAACTTTTCTCAATTGGATACAATCCAATTCAAAACCTTACACTTTTGGACTTTAGGGACACTAGCCCTATTTTAGGCCTCAACCTAGAAGTCTTCACCAGTGACTTCACCAACTCAAAATAACTATTGGAACACCTTCCTTATGTCCTAAGGACCAAGAATCACCTTCTGGTTCAACTCTTCACCTTCCGTACAGCACCTGTCTAGGACTGTCCTAGAATTCCTTGTAGTATTATCCAGGAGGTTTTTCCAACTTAACTTTTCCTCCTAATCACCTTCTATAAAACTAAGGATATATCTAGATACCCTTTATGAATTTATGTCAGACCTCAAATCCTTAGATTCCAAATCCACTCCAGCAACACCTAACTCTCACCAAGTTCGCAGACCTAATTGGCCTAATTAGGCTTGGATTTCAAGGCAAGTACTAGAAATTGGGTGCATGGGATTGAAAAAATTATTCATATGTCTTCAAATAACTCCCTACAACTCAAATCCACTCCTAATTCACTCAACCAATCTTTCTAACAAACATAACACTTCCTTCTCCTTCATTCTAGACTGAATACATTGAGATATTCAGCCTAGGGCTTGATGCATGAGGGCCTTACCCTTGGATCCATCTTCTGAGCTTTTAGAATCATTAAATACACCATCCTAACTTGCATTTTCCAGGATCTTAGAGAAATCCATTGGATAGAATGCAAGTTAGGACTCCGTTTGCAAACTGTGCTTCAAATAGACTCTTTCCTGGACTACTTTTTGGAAAAATCAAACAAAACTTGTCAAATCAAAACCAAATGACTTCAAATCAATCTCAGAGTGACATTAACACAAAAGACCTTCAATACATCAACTTGGTTTTCCAATCTCACACCATACACGACCGTAAAACTCAGAAATGCTCACAAAAATGCTTCATATTCCATTTCCCATGCATCAAAGTTACATTTCAGAACTTCTAGCCATGTTGGTTTGAAGTAAGCACTTAAGAACACTTCAAATGTGAATTTGGATCGATCAAAAATGCTCTGTGACTATTGGGCTCCCACCTTGCAACTCTCAAGCAACTTTTGGAAGTTGCATGAGCAACTTTTTGACAACTTTTGCAACATTTGGCAAAACTTGTCTTTTTGCACTCGATGACTTTTGGAATGAATCCAAACCTATCAACTTGATATAAAATTCTTAGAATAACATGAATCCAAGGAATTTAACACTAAGGACTCTAGAAACACAAAACAAGCTTAAAGTAACATAAATCTAATTAGGTGATCCAAACAGACTAAGGTATCTCTAGGCTCATAAGATTGCCTAAGAGATCCTTGACCATACACACATGGATCCCAAAACCAAAATAGGATGATCCTCTAAGATCAATCGATTTATGACAAACAAGATCCTCTAGGATCAAACAGAGATAGTCATGGGTGCACTGCACCATACTCCCTAAGACAAAATTAACTCAAGTCCCTTGAGTTGGGAGATCTTTTAGATTGAAACCAGTCTTCTTGATATCTTCAGGTGTTAACCAAGTAGCATCCTCCACTGAATGGTGTTTCCATTTGACTAGGTATTCATAGAAGGTGCATCTCCTAGATTGTTTGGCTATCCTCTTGTCGAGTATGCAGTCAATCTCTTGTGTTGGTGTTTTTGGTAAATCTTGTAACTCCTTGTCTTGTGGTAGATCTTGAGCACTTGCAATGGAGACATCAGTGACAGGACCTTGTATTGATATATGTCAGATACACTGAAAATGGGGGATAAGCCAATGGTGGAAGGTAATTCAATTATGTATGCATTATTTACACATTTCTTCAAGATTCTGAAAGGGCCTATATTTTTCATCATCAGCTTGGTGTACTTTTCCTTGGGTAGTCTTTCCTTCTTCAGGTGAACCATAACCATATCTCCAACTTTGAATTGGACATCTCTCCTCTTGGCATATGCAGCTTGTTTTTAATTCTCAGAGGTTTGGTGCAGTCTATCCTTCACTTGTTGATGAATGGTCTTCATTACCTCTGCAAAATCCTCAGCTTGGGCACTCCTCTGGCCAAAATCCTGAATGTTTCTTAGTTCCAAGACACCCCTAGGGTGGGATCCATGGACAATTTGGAAAGGACTGAGTCCTGAACTTCTGTTAACAGAATAATTGTAGAAGAACTCTTCTTGTGGGAGGATTGAATCCCATGCCACTCCATGCTCCTTTTTCAGGCATCTTACCAAGTTTCCTAGAAACCTTTTGATGACTTCAATCTATCCATCTGGTTGAGGGTGGTAGGAAGATGACATAGCTAGATTTGTTCCAAGTTTTTTCCATAGGGTATGCCAAAAATGTCCCACAAACTTGGGGTCTCTGTCTGAAACAATGGTGAGTGGTAAACCATGGAGTCTCACAATCTCTTTGAAGAATAACCCTGCAATACTTGAGGCATCATGTGTAGTCTTACAAGGTAAGAAGTGGGCCATCTTGGAGAATCTATCTACAACCACATAAACACTATCATAACCTGCCTTTGTCCTTGGAAGACCCAATACAAAATCCATGCTGATGGAGTCCCAAGGTTTGTTAGGGATGGGTAATGGTGTGTACAATCCTGCATTTGAACTGGTGCCTTTGGCTTTTTGACACACTAGGAAATTATCTACAAATCTCCTTATCTCATTCTGCATCTTGGGCCAGAAGTAGAATCTTCTTACTAGCTCAAGTGTCTTGTCAAGACCAAAGTGGCCTGATAGACATCCACAATGCTTCTCTTTTATGATATTCTCCCTCATGGAACAATCAGGGATACACAATTGACTCCCTTTAAAAAACAATCCTTCTTGAATAATATATTCTGCAAATTCAATGTGATATCTATCTCCTAGTTCCAAACAAACTTGGTAAATTTCCTTGAAGTCTGCATCATTGGGATACATGTCTTTGAGGACAGAGATACCTACACTTTCCAAGGCCACTTCTTGTATAGCCAAATTCCTCCTGCTCAATGCATCAACTACCTTGTTAGCTACTCCCTTTTTATGCTTTATGGTGAAAGTGAATGCTTGTAAGTATTCCATCCACTTGAGGTGTCTATGGTTCAGTTTCTCCTACCTGTTAAGAAAACTCAAAGCATGATTGTTAGTAAATACAACAAATTCTTTTGGCAATAAGCAATGCCTCCACTTTCTCAAATATTGGACCCTAGCATACATCTCCAAATCATATGTAGAGTATTTCTACTTAGCTTCATTAAGCTTTTCACTGAAGAATGCCATAGGTCTCCCTTCTTGGCTGAGAACACCCCCAATAGCTCTTTTACTAGCATCACATTCAATGGTGAAAATCAGGGAGAGTAAAGATAGGTTGTTGAGAGACTCTTGTCTTCAAGTATTCAAAGGACTTGTCTGCAGCATTAGTCCATACAAATTTTCATTTCCTTCCCCCTTTGATAGTGTCTATCATTGGTGCACTCACCCCACTGAAATTCTTCACAAATTTCCTATAGAAGCTAGCTAGCCCATGGAAAATTTTGACTTCACTAAAATATTTTGGAGTGGGCCAATTCAGTATGGCTTCCACCTTGGAAGTATCCATTTTCAAATTACCTTTGGAGATGACAAAGCCAAGAAATATCAGTTCCTCTTGCATAAACACACATTTTTCCAAATTTATCCTCAACTTTTCTTCATGTAGTCTCTTCATTACCATATCTAGATGTAACAAATGCTCTTCTTTATATTTGCTAAAGATCAATATGTCATCTAAATAAACAACTACAGAGTGATTTATGAAAAGATTAAGGACCCCATTCATCAATCTCATAAAATTACTAGGAGCATTAGAGAGGCCAAAGGGCATCACTACCCATTCCAACAACCCCTCATTGGTTTTGAAAGCTGTCTTCCACTCATCCCCTTCTCTGATCCTAATTTTATGATATCCACTCTTTAGATCAATCTTTGAGTAATATTTTTCTCCTCCTAGGCATTCCATGAGATCTTCTATCCTTGGCATAGGAAACCTATATCTGATGGTTATCCTATTGATGGCTCTAGAGTCAGTACATAGCCTCCATGTACCCTCTTTCTTAGGTGTTAGGACTGCAGGGGTTGCACAAGGGCTTATGCTCTTCCTAATGAAGCCTTTTCCCATCAACTCTTAAATCTATCTTGCAACTTCTGCATTTTGGTCAGGGATCAGCTTCTAAGAAGCCTTATTTGGCAAGGTAGAACCAGGTATGAGGTTTATACAGTGGCTAATATCCCTCTGTGGTGGTAAAACATCAGTACTCTTGTCTGCAACTATCCCTTTATATTTGTTCAACAAATCTGCTACTTCTTTGGGGCCAACACTTCTATGAGGTTCTTGACCTTTTGGTGTCTTCTTAGGCTCTATTTTGGGCTTTACTATGATGGAAAAATAAGGTGTGCCTCTCTCCTTAAGAACTTTCAAAAATTCCTTCTCTCCCACTAAGGTAACACTGTTTGTTAAGGCTTTGTCTTTCTCGGAATCAGGGAGAGGTGTCATAGTGTAATTAATCCCATTCTTAGTCAGAGTATACACATTTTTCTTCCCCCCATGTTGGGCATCAACATCATATTTCCAAGGTCTTCCTAGGAGAAGATGACATGCATCCATATCCACAACTTCACACAAAACTTTATCTTTATATTCTCCTACTTGAAATTCTACCCAACATTGCTCATCTACTAAAGTTTGTTGATCCTTATTAAGATACTTTATAGGGGCTTGGGTGGGGTATTTTCTTCAAACCAATCTTATCTATCATTGCATTAGAAACCAAATTCTCTGTAGATCCAGAATCAACAATAACTTTGAAAATATTACCAAGTACCTTGCAATGAGTTCTTAATAGAATCTTCCTTTGTGGGGGCTCCTTGGGAGTTGGCATCTTCAGGAGTGTCCTATTGAACATTATGCATTCTCCTTTCTTAGGGTCTGCAGGTCTGGATATAGTGGTGTGGTAGGAGGTCATGCTTTGACAGTCCTCATCTTGAGTGAGTTGTACTCTTCCATCTCCTCCTGATGTACCAGCCTTGTTTGGACATCTAAAAGATTGGTGACCAACCTGATTGCAGGAAAAACACTTTCCAGTGAATGTGGAGTTGCTTCTACCTCCCGACCTTCCTCTGCTATTTCCTCTACCCCCTCTGAAATTACCTATGTTGTTCTGCTCTCTGTCATACTCTTGGTGATTGGATTCTCCCTGTGGTCTTGGAGATGATCCTCTTCCTTGAAACCTTCCCCTCCCTCTGAAACCATTTCCTCTTCCTCTACTATTCTTTTATCCTCTCCTTTGTTTTTCTTCAATCTTCATAGCCATCTAATAGAATTGGTGTACAGATTGTGGACAAAATAAACTTAGTTCATCCTGGATATTATACTTGAGCTCATTCATGTATCTAGCAATTTTTTTTTTCTCACTTTCGGGGGCCTTTGTCTTCATGGAGATCTTGTGGAATTCATCAGTGTAAGATCCACATCAAGATCCTTTTGCTTTAAATTCTGCAACTTCTTATGCAGAGTTACTTCATAGTCTTCAGGAATAAATTGCTTCTTGACTTCTCTTAACATCTTCTTCCATGTGGTTATAGGGTCCTTTTCTTTCTCCACCCTCTCCCTTTGTAGGAAGTTCCACCAACTTAGTGGAGGTCCTTTCATTTTGGACTTGGCAATCTTTGTTCTTTGTGACACAAGGATATCCTCACATTCAAAATAGTTTTCTAGGGCTTCCACCCAATCCATGCATTCCTCAGGGTCCATCTTGCCCATAAACATTGGTAGGTCCAGTTTGTTATCTCTCCTACCCTCTCTCCAAAGCTTCTAAGATTATTTTCTCTTCTGGTACCTTTTTCTTCTCTTCATCACTCTCCTCTTCTTCTTCTTCTTGGTCTGACTCTGAATCATCCCCATTAGTCCTACTTATCTAAGAACTCTTCAATTTCTCTATTTTTGCTTCCATCTTCTTATTCTTAGCTGCCTGCTCCCTCACAATCTTGGCTAGCTCCATGTTAGTGACCCTCAAAGGGATATCTTTATCAGTATCATCAGTCTTCTTTGTCATTCTTATAACCAAGATCTTTTCTAAGCTCTGATACCACCTAATGCAGAGGTGACAGCAAGAAGTACGGTCTTTCTCCTTTGCCTTCACTAAGACACCCAAGTCAACTTGGGTTCTCCTTGGATCCTAGATCCTTTCCCACACAATGTCTTCTACCTATCCAAGGTGGTAGAACAAATTTTCAACTTTTCTCATTTGGATACAATCCAATTCAAAACCTTACACTTTTAGGCTTTAGGGACACTAGCCCTATTTTAGGCCTCAACCTAGAAGTCTTCACCAGTGACTTCACCAACTCAAACTAACTATTGGGAAACCTTCCTTATGTCCTAAGGACCAAGAATCACTTTCTGGTTCAACTCTCCACCTTCCATACAACACCTGTCTAGGACTGTCCTAGAATTCCTTGTAGTACTATCCAGGAGGTTTTTCCAACTTAACTTTTCCTCCTAATCACCTTCTAGAAAACTAAGGATATATCCAGATACCCTTTATGAAGTTATGTCTGACACCAAAGCCTTAGATTCCAACTCCACTCCAGCAACACCTAACTCTCACCAAGTTCGCAGACCTAATTGGTCTAATTAGGCTTGGATTTCAAGGCAAGTACTAGAAATTGGGTGCATGGGATTGAAACAATGCTTCAGATGTATTCAAATAACTCCCTACAACTCAAATCCACTCCTAATTCACCAAACCAATCTTCAGAAACAAACATGGCACTTCCTTCTCCTTCATTCTAAGTTGAATACATTGAGATATTCAGCCTAGGGCTTGATGCATGAGGGCCTTACCCTTCGATCCATCTTCTGAGCTTTTAGAATCATTAAATACACCATCCTAACTTGCATTTTCCAGGATCTTAGAGAAATCCACCAGATAGAATGCAAGTTAGGACTCCATTTGCAAATTGTGCTTCAAATAGATTCTTTCCTAGACTGCTTTTTGGAAAACTCAAACAAAACTTGTCAAATCAAAACCAAATGAATTCAAATCAATCTCAGAGTGACATTAACACAAAAGACCTTCAAGATATCAACTGGGTTTCCCAATCTCACACCATACACGGCCGTACAACTCAGAAATGCTCACAAAAACGCTTCATATTCCATTTCCCATGCATAAAAGTTACATTTCAGAACTTCTAACCATGTTGGTTCGAAGTAAGCACTTAAGAACACTTCAAATGTGAATTTGGATCAATAAAAAATGCCCTATGACTATTGGGCTCCCATATTGCAACTCTCGAGCAACTTTTAGAAGTTGCATGAGCAATTTTTTGACAACTTTTGCAACATTTGGCAAAACTTGTCTTTTTGCACTCGATGACTTTTGGAATGAATCCAAACCTATCAACTTGACATAAAATGCTTAGAATAACATGAATCCAAGGAATTTAACACTAAGGACTCTAAAAACATAAAACAAGCTTAAAGTAACATAAACCTAACTAGATGATCCAAATGGACTAAGGTATCTCTAGGCTCATAAGATTTCCTAAGAGATCCTTGAGCATACACACATGGATCCCAAAACCAAAATAGGATGATCCTCTAAGATCAATCCATTTATGACAAAAAATATCCTCTAGGATCAAACAAAGACAGTCATGGGTGCACTGCACCAAGAAATTCCAATTTTCAAAGATGATTTAAATGCAGACTCAATACTAGCAGTGGCAGGTGAACTATTATCAAAGTCATTTAGCTCAAAACCAATCAACTTACCAGTAGTAGCATCCAGTGAAACAGTAATCTAAGGAATGGATCTCAGTTCTTATATTGCAGACACTCGAATAGCATACATAGGTAACAATGTCCTCAACAGTTTGCTTGTTGCATCTTCTTCCTCAATATGTCCTCCAACACCTCTGATAGAATTCACAATTTACTTCAATCTTGTACTATATTTTGCATTAGTTTCTCCTTCTTTCATTTTCATAGAATCAGATTTTCCTCTCAAACTTTCAGCTTTTGCCTCCTAAACATGTTGATCTCCACCATATACCAATGCAATCTTATCCCACATCTGTTTTGTTGTATCACATCCTTTAAGGTCATTGAACTCCAAGTCGGTGAGAGAAGAGGATATCTCTTGATCATAGTTTGTGTGTGATCTTTCCTTTCTCTTATTTTCTCAAGTGTCATAGGTCTAAATGATTGTGGTGAATACTCATTGTCAAGATAGTGTAATGCATACTCTCCAATTCCAAATAAGTGCAGCCTCATCCTTCTTTTCCATGTAGAGAAGTTATCCATATTAAAATTTGGTGCCTCCCTCTTATACATCTTCGGATCTTTAACTCAAGTCTTTTAAACTTATCTCTTTAGAGTACTTTTCTCTTATACCAATTGTTGGTTTACTAAGAGGGGGGTGAATCATAAAATAGTGAATCAAAAAATAGTGAATCATAAACTCTTAAAACTCAAACTCTGATTCTACTCGGTAGGATAAACTTCAACAATAACTTAAGAAATTTGTAAGTGTCATGAACAATAAACATGCAACACACATAACACCAATGTTTAATGAGGAAACCCAATTTGGGAAAAACCTCTGTGGGAATTGTCACCCAGAAATGAAAATACTCTTCTGAAGTATGCTCAGTTAAAAGTCAATCTTGTTAAAGATTACAATGCACATTGTCAAATGTGACCCTATTAGGGGATTTACCTCAGATATGTTAAGATCTTCACCCTATTAGGAGTGGTCTTATTAAAGGGCTTTGAAAACTCTTTTATAATGTCACCTTTCACAAGGATTTTACAATAAGACTGTTAAGTCCACTCGGTTAAGAGATTTTCTACTACAAATGTTAATAAGATACAGTGTATAATTTGATCTGTAATACTACAACTACCTCTTGCTTGATCAGATCCCCTATACGTTCTTTGACTACTGGCATCAACACTTCATTAGTCTCTATTCTAGACTCAGATTTCTCCTTTTGTTCTTCATTGCTTCACTCAGCAGCACAACCATACTCCAACTTGCCAGCCTTCACTTCATACGATCTCATTCTTTATATAGACTCTATTTTTGCCTCTTAATCTCCTTGATTAGGTTTTCCTTCAATTACTCTCAGCCGTCAGATCATCCTTATGAACTAATTCAATGAATTTGATCCTCGTTGAACCGCTTCCCGTCTCCTCAAGACTTGAACTTTTCTTGGAAACAATATCATCACTTTTGCAACTTAATCTTTACCATAGATCTTCACCTTGAATTTTCCTGAGCGTAGATCTTTGTAACTAACTCTTCTTCATCCTTGAAATCTTCCATATCATTGTGGCTCGCCATTAAATGCATTCTTATCTTTGTTTATAACAATTGTTCTGCTCAGTAGCTAACCTTTTTGAACTCGGTGTCTTGGCTTGCTTGGTGTCTTGGTGTCTCAGTGTCTCTTACCGACAAACACTTCCTTTTACCGACAAACTTCACTCTGGTCAGTAACTAAACAATTTCTCTTTACTGACTTTCTCAATCAGCTTACCAACTTGATAAAGTAGAAAACAACTATATCAATATGAACTTGTCATTGTCTTATTCGTATTAACTGCCCAATTAAATCATACTCTGAAATATATGGAAACTTAATATGAACCAGAAATCAATTGCTTGACATTAATGAAAAAATAACAACTGATCTAATCTTTTCTACAATCTTGTATAGCTCTGATCCCGGTCTTCATCATCATCACCATCAGTTGAGTAACACAAGCACTGAGGAAATGAAGACATTATCTTTTGCATAAGGAGTTTGTCTTATTTACTAATCGTAAATGTTTACAGTATTTGAATAGTCAGGGAAAGTTGAATTAAAGGCATTTAAAATGGGTTGAGTTTTTGTAGAGTTACACTTTTTTTAAAGCACAGGAGTGGAAAGTCTAACAGATTTGTAGATGCCTTGAGTAGGAGGCAGATTTTGTTGACAGAGACGCAAGTCTTTTTTTTTGGGTTCCATGAATTCAAGAATTTGTATCCAGAGGATCCTAATTTTGGCGAGGCCAAGAGAGCTTGCATGGGGCTTGTTACACTAGACAAGACCATGTTGGCAAGTTGACTTCCTGAGGATGCATGACTCATTTTGTGTTGTCATCATGGCAACAAAGTCATACTAAGTTTATGTTAAAGACAACTCAGAAGGAAAAATGACTAAGTATGAAAACAGGGCAGACAAAGATATTCAGCAATCAACACATCAGCGCACGTGCGAGAGATCGAGTCAGCATATGCGTGTTCATATATATGTTCTATGATATGTGTACATACTACATCCAGACACGCATAGTACGGAACAATAGTACGGAGAAGTTACAGATAGATCAGTAGACCAACAGTCCAGAAGACAGAGCATGGAAGCTGACTAGTGTTTTGATCAGCGTGAATTATTTTGTAATGTAATGGCTAAGCGCCTTTGATTATATGTTTGTAATAATGTAATTAGCATTGTTGTAAACACGCTTGAGCCGACTTGTTCGGAAGCGTTGTGTATTTTTTTTTTAGGGCCGACTAGAATCTTGTTTTGGGTCGCGCCTATTCGGATATGAACATATAAGTTTGTAATGTAAAGTTATGTTACAAGTGTCGATTATTATGTAAGAGGAAGATATAGAAGAGCAGTATGATGAAGTCAGTATATGATATAGCTCTTTAAGAGAGT
>MU223915.1:2165319-2186656 GCA_018584345.1 Thuja plicata | reverse complement strand
CCCCCTCGCCCCCCCCCCGCCCTCTCAGTGTTTCTAACAGACCAAGTGGTTGGATTTTATAATCCAAGATGGGATGTATTCAAAGGGAGCTAGTTGTGCATTTCTAAGAGTTCCATGAGAGAGAACCTAAACAAAGAGAAGCATAGTGGAGGATTGGCTGGACATTTTGGTCGAGATAAGACCATTTCTTTGGTTAGTGAGAATTATTATTGGTCACAATTGCAGCAAGATGTTCATAAGTTTGTACAAAGTTGTAGAATATGTCAGATGACAAAATGAACCAAACAAAATACAGAGTTATATCAGCCATTACCTGTACCCGAGAGGTCATGGGAGGATTCTATTATTATTGTGCTAAACAGATTCTCAAATATGACACATTTCATTTCTTGCAAAAAGGCTAACGATGTTGTTCATGTGGTAGAATTATTTTTCAAAGAAGTGGTGAGACTACATGGTCTACCAAAGAGTATAGTTTCAAATCGAGACACCAAGTTTGTTGGGTGCTTTTGGAGGACATTGTGGAAAAAGTTGAAAGCAAATTTGAAATTCAATTCAGCGCACCATCCACTAACTGATGGACAAACAGAAGTGGTGAATAGGAGTTTGGGGAACCTATTGAGAGGCTTCGTATGAGATAAGCCCAAGGGGTGGGATATGATTTTACAACAAGCAGAATTTGCATACAATAATTTTGTCAATAGGAGCACTAGTAAATCACCATTCCAAATAGTATATGGAAGTAATCATAGGAATGCTTCAGAGTTAAGGAAATTGGACAAAGGAGAAAAGAGTAGTGTTGAGGCTGAATACCTTGTAGAACACCTGAAGAATTCGCATGAAGAGGTTAAAAGGCATATTACTAAAATGAATATGCAATACAAGGCTAAGGTAGATCAGAAGAGGAGATATAAGGAATTCCATATTGGTGATGAAGTCATGGTTCATTTACGAAAAGAGAGATTTCCAATAGGAACATATAATAAGTTGAAGATGAACAAATTTGGACCATGCAAAATCCTAAAGAAGCATGATTCTGGAAATGCTTATGAGGTAGAGTCGCCTTTGAGACTTAATATTTCACGTGTTCAACATTTCAGATTTAGCAGAGTATCATGAAGGAAGCAATGAAGACGAAATAGCAGAACCATAGTGGAATATTTTGATACCTACTTTAGTTGTGGAAGAGATAGAGGACATTTTGGATAGTCATGTGGGTAGAAGCACAAGAAACAAACAATATGAAGAGTTCCTAGTTAAATGGAAAGGACGACCTATTGAAGATTCATCATGGCTATCAAAAGCAGAAGTTAATCGTCTTGGTTTTCCTCTGAACGCCTGAGCTGTGACAAGGTCACTTCTCAAATTACTCTAGGTGTCTGATGCAGGAGCATCCAGGGTGTAAGAGCAATCTTGCATCACAAAAAAAAATTAAAAAATTAAAAACTCTAAACAAAATTGAGAGAGAAAGTGAAAAAAAAATACAATAAAATAATATAATATAATAAATAAATAATAAGTCATATAGTTACTTTTTATAACTTAACCTTTATCAAGGTGCATAGGTGGCACTTTAGAAGTTTGCAGACGATTCCTATTTAATAAAATGCTTTAGGCATTTATCAAATTACATCATGCATTTAATATTTGCAGCAAGGTAGATGCGCCTACCTTTTATCCCACATTGCTTGTGTTTGTAATCTCTTGGGTGGGAACTACTATATATACTCATGGAAATCAATTGTAAAGGTTGTTGGAGTTTTTTGTAAGATCCTCAAGAAGAAAGGATTATATCCATAAGAAGTTGTAAGTTTGTGAGCTCTAGTTTGAGTATTTGAAAGCCAACTTGGCTAATGTTTGCAAAGTGGTGGAATATTTATTTCCAATGGGATTATAGAGATTCAACATTTTCTCTTGCATTTCTTAAGTTTTTTATTAAGTAAAACAAGTTTTAAAGGGTGCCCGAAACCCGATACAAAGCTTAAGATATACCAATAGGTCCTTACATGAAAAACAGCAAGAACAAAGACAGAAATAGGTCAGAGCCAGGGCCACAGAAAAAGAGAACAGGAAACCCATCAACACTGCATTAAAAAATAAGACATGGAAGTCCAGCAACCCAGATCCATCACGTAAGAGGAACAGCCAGCAAAGAACCAACAGCCAACACTCGAAGCCACAAGAAGGGTCATTTCTTCCCCTTTTGGGATCGAAGGGCCATAACAAACGTGGGCAAATTTTTAGATTTTTTCCTTTTCACAGCAGTCCACCCAACATCCACCACGTTGGCCAAACCCAGCAAATCTGGAACCGAAACTCCTAGATCCGAAGAGCCAGGAGAAGGTACCATAGAAGGGCCAAGTACAGCCAACGGGACAGGTACAGCAAGAGAGCCTGTATCCACCAAGCCAGAAGAAAAACAACGGAGCGTTGCCAACAAGAGAAGCAGCAACCTCACCTCCATCAGAGACCCGAACACAAGTCTCGGTACAAAGAGTCACTGCGAGGACAGAGGCAGTAGAAGCAGACGGAGGAGAGGCCTCACCTAGGGAAGAGACCTCACCAGACACAAGAGGCTCATTTGCCTCAGCAACCTCCAGAGTAGAAGAAACCACCTGAGAAAAGTTTCGGACAGACGAAGCCTTCCCAAGAGTGTAATGTTGAGAAGAAGCCCCCTTCCACCAAGAAGCGGATTTTTTTTTAATCTTCTCCAAGCCACACTGATCAGCCAAATGACCAATTTTGAAACATCTCCTGCACCTGAAGGGGATCCCTTCATAATCCAAGGATTGGATCCACGCACCTTTAGAGTGCTGCAGCATAATCTTTTCTGGAAGACCCTTAGAAATGTCTAGGTCCACCAAAATCCAAGCATAAGTTAAATGAAGAATATCAGAGGAGTCCTCATCAACCATCAGAAAGTCCCCAAGAGCCTCACCCACTGCCTCTAACAGGGAATCCACCCAAAGATGAAGGGGGAGGTAGGGAAGTCAGACCCAAATGGGAACCTTGGAGAAAGTCTCAGAAGAGGGATCAAAGTCAGGATGCCAAGGCTTCACCATAAGCATAAACCGAGCATCCCAACTAAAAAAATGATCACATAAAATTATTTTCCTATTAGCACCATTTTCAAACTTTGCTATGAAAAAACCCCGAGCCATAGGAAAAATGTGAACAGTACCAGAAATACTAGGTTCCCAATGTCGAGAAATCCAGGAGTGAAGGTCAGGAAGACTCGGCTAGAAGCCCTAGAACCTGTAGATAAGGCCATGGATCGAGAAATCAAAGGACGCCTCATCAATATCGTTCACAAACTCATCCTCCAGAGCGATAATGATAGGGTTAGAAACCAAAAAAGGAACAAAATCCTTATTCCCCCTTGGATCTAAAGTGCCAGGACCCCGAGCCGCCAAGGAGCCAGGGGCCAAGGAACCAGGGGTCGAAGGAGCCGAAGAGACAGGAACCCTAGCCTTCGGCGAGGGAGCCGAAGAGCCAAGAGTCTGAGCCGCCGCTGAAGGAGCTGAAGCACCAGGACCCCGAGCCGCCACAGAAGGAGTCGAGGAGCCAGGGGCCAGATGAGCCAAAGAGCCAGGAACCCTAGCCTCCGGCGAGGGAGCCAAAGAGCCAGGAGTCCGAGCCGCCGCTGAAGGGCCAAAAGCCCTAGCCGTCGCCGAGGGAGCCAAAGAGCCAGGAGCAGAAGGAGTCAGAGAGCTAGGAACCCTAGCCGCCATAGCAGAGCCAAAAAATTGCCAAATCCTTCGGAGTTCCCCCTCTTGCATTTCTTAAGTTGTTCTTGTGTTATTGTTGGGTTATATTTGGAGAGTGTTTGTAATGATCTCATATTGTAAGAAGTGTAGTGATCTCTTTCAAGAAGTTGCAAGGATTTCATCCTCAAGCATTTGGAAGCATTGTCATCACCTTCAAGTCTTATCAATCCATACTTTGTGAATAAATTTATTCTCTCTTTGCCTCCATGTTGGTTTGTCTTTGGTTATAAGTTGGTAAGAGTGGTGTGACCCTTTATCACTATGCAACATGGTAACAATGTGGAAAACTAAAGAAGAGGACAAGCACAAAATCTAACAAAAATGATTGAATGTGGAATTTGTCTTCTTTACCCAAATGTATTTGATTGTGTAGGCAAGAGAACTACCATATCAATGCAATGTTTTAGATATATACCCAAATTTTTGCATCCTTAGAGAAGTGAGATAATGGCTAATACGTCGAAAGTTGGATCTTTGATGCCTTGAATTTGAAGATGAAACATCTTTAAGGCATGTTAATGTTGTGATCATTTGCCAAGTCTCACTTCTAGAGTATATGGTTAAAATAAGGCTAAAATAAACCACACCCAAGTAGATGTTTAAGAAGATAACACCACAAATAACCTATTTTTATGTTGAAAGTCACAATCTTATTTTTGCAAGATTTACTTCAATACCATGGTTATCACAAGTGAACTAATGCATGAAGCTCATTTTGAGGACATTGAGTGATGGCAAATTAGTGCCCTCCACAAACAGTAGAATATAAATCCCAAGTAAAGCTTTGGAGACAAGATTCTCAAGTCATTAATATATAGTCAAATGAGTGTATAAGAGTGGAATCTTTGTTTTACACCTAGCATCATATGGTACTGCAAAAGTTATCTATAAACACCATTTTAGTACAGAACTATGTCAAATCTTTTTCTAGTAAGAAAAAGATGCCTTGGGAATGAAGAATATCATGAGCAATTATAATGCCACTGACATAAAAAATCTGTTGATGAATCCTACCAGTTGTAGGACTTCTAAACACCAACAAAGGTTGTACTTCAACTCTGCATGATTCCTCCTCTTAAAGAACACAAATAAATTATTGTTTATAATAAACAAATATCCACTCTCCTAGAGCCAGCCTAACTCTTAGTGTAAAAGAAATCCCTATAGAATATAAGGAAATATGGGGGATGTTAGAGAAGAGAAATAGAAAAAAATATATACAATAATGTTGCTTCTTATTCACCTTCACACTCATTCAATACATATATATAGGTATTTTTCAGAGCCTGATTATAGGGAGGTTGTTCTACCTCCTATAACCACACCCCTATATTTGTGTGTTCTTTTAACAACTCACAAACAAAAGCTTATAATAGTTAAATATTAAGTTGTTTCTCAACAACTTAATCATAATCTTGTAGTAAATGCTATCCATGTGAACACTAATTTCTAACACCCCCTCTTAGTGTGAACATGGGAAGATAGTACATCACAATACTTGATGACCACATTTAGCTAGTCACCAAAATAAAAGGTAAGAGTGGGGACATACACATTTACTCGTGACAAGCAATAGTGGGACAAGCCTCACTACACTTACTATGTTTTTATCTAAGGATAGGGACAAACGCGTCTACCCATAGAACCAAGGATAGGGACTAACAAATCTATCCAAGATCTTCTATTAGGTCTGGATAGGGACACACATATATATCCAACATCAGTCATGAATAGGGACACACACATCTACTCAAAACAATTATGATTAGAGACAAACACATCCAATCATAATCACCAATTCGTGTGACTGAGGACAAACACTTTCAATCACTTCACTACCATGCGAATGGGGACAAACACATTCATTCACTAAGAACCAAGAAATGTAATTGGGAACATATGCATCCAACCACAATATAAAAAGTTTAAGAACCAAGTCCTCATTATCACATATGCAGCCACCATTGTAGATCAGTGCCACTTTGATCACAAATTATATGAGACAATTGTTGCTGCCACCTAGAAACTGATCTTGGCTTTAGTCTTTTTGGCACAAATAGTTTTGTCACAAACAATTTTACAGCCACAAGTGACTCACAAGAGGTCGTTGAGTGTCCTCCAACCTCTGATGCATCCATCTTTGAGGCTCATTTCATCAATTACGAGGAAATAATATCTCCCGTTGAAATAATCTTTTGAAGGATCTTCACCAATACGAAGTCAATCCAAACGACTGAACCATCAAAACATGTAACTCAGTCGCGTTACTGAGGCTTACGTGAATGAATGATCCACAATCTACTCCACCCAATCTGCAATATTAAATCTCGATCAAAGCACTATGAACTTAAATCGACCAGATTTCCACAATCCATTGAATTTAGAGTTGAATTTCTGGCTTAGATTGTGTATGTTTTTTAGCATCAACGTTTCGGATCACACTCCGTGATCCATCATCAGGATATAAGAGCAGAGGAGAGTGATCCGAAACGTTGATGCTAAAAAACATACACAATCTAAGCCAGAAATTCAACTCACTATGAACTTGTCACCGAGCGAATTACTATCTTCACAATCTGACCAAAACAACAAATAAGAGCAAGAATGTGTCGCCACAAAAAAAAATCATCACCGCATAGAATGGAGCCAATCAATAGTGATTCTAATGGCGTATAGAAGTAGTGTAGGTGAGAAAGGCTTTTATAACCAGGAGCTAGATTGAAAAAAAACACCCAGAAATGATACTTCTGCAAATGTTTTGAAATGCACTTTGTAAGAATTGACTGTCCACCCAAGAACACTGATCACCTTCTGCTTCTCAATATTAAATATTGACACAGACTGAAAAACGACATCAGAGGAAAAACATCCTCGACTATCTCGAATTCGATGAACCGATTTCCACAAGATAGGCAAAGAGTACGCCTCCTAACCAAAACGCATCCACCAATATAGAAAAGATGCAGCTCCAAACTATGGGGGAAGTCAAAGAAAAGAAATAGAAAATTTTATATACAATAATATTGCTTCTCTTATTCACCTTCACATTCATTCAAGACATATATTTAGGTGTTTTTCACAACCTATATTATAGGAAGGTTGTTTTACCTCCTATAACCACACCCCTATATTTGTGAGTTGTTTTGACAACTTACAAACAAACACTTATTTACTTATCGTAGTTTATATTAAATTGTTTCTCAACAACTTAATATTAATGTACATAATCCTATATTAAATGCTATCCATGTGTTCACGAATTTCTAACATAGGAAACTTATTACGGATCATTTCAAAAGCATCAAAATTGCAGTACCAATTAATTGATAAATTGTTCGCTTACATTCTCCACCTTATGCACAGACCATTCAAAAGAACATAAAACTTACTGGCACTATATCAATATACAAGGAATTAAAAAAATGCATATATCTATCAGTAGAAAATGTTTTATACATGTGGCTTATGCTCTCAATACTTATTTGTTACAAATTAACATGTACAGATTTATTGTTCGAGTGATTTTCACATTTATCATACTTAATATACACAAACCACAATTATTTGCTCCAATTATGGTCATACACAGAATTTTAAATGCTTGCCACCTTATATTTATGTTGGTGTGAGACAGAAGTAATAAACTGTAACCAACACTTACGATGAATAAATGAAATCTGACTAAATGGAGTTTATAGAAAGAAAATATGGAAGATTGCTAGACATGCACTGGATCCATCCCCAAAAATGTATGCTCCAAAGAGATGAGGATATACACTATTTATGTGAATCCCTAACAGGGCCTCATAATCTCTTTTGAACAATGTTAGCTAGCGTTCAAGATAAACCATTGTTCCTATGTATGGGCATATGATCCACATACTACAAGGTGAACTTTACTCTATTTATGTCTGTATCCTTAATAGTAATAGTGATAGGAGGAGAATGTTAATATGGAATAAAATCCTGTCACAAGGATATGTCGCTGTAACAGATCAAAGAGGATTGTAATTTATAAGTGAATTTCAAATATCTTCCAGATTCACTTGAAATGTGTAGATTTCCCTAAACTGAAGTGGATATCCTTCCTATGCTTCATACAGTAGATATTAATGGTGTAAAGAATATTAACAAAATAAGGAATTGAATGGAAAAACTGTAAATTCTGGAGTTCAGATATGTAAGTTCTCTGATAAATAAGTAGACAATTTGTCTCTTAGAGTTTCAGCATTTGTTTCAACACATTGACAGAGCTGCTGTTTGTAACCTGCATCATGCTGTTGGGACAATGCAACATCTTGTTGCAATTCATCTTCAAGATCAATGATGATGTTATGTAACAGGCAGCAAACAAGGATTATCCGAGGCAATTTATGTTTGTCTGGTCGCCACATCACACCATCAATAATTCTCCATGTTGCTTTGAACCGTGCCAACGCACGTTCTGCAACCATTCTTGTGGCATGGTGCTTTGCATTAAACCTCACCTTGGAAGGGGAAATTTCTCTTCCTTGATAAGGGGTGATAAGCCATGGCAATAGAGGGTAACCTGTATCACCAATGATGTATTCTCGAATTTGTAATTCTTGTGCCGAATCTTTCACTCCACCATTTAGCCTCTTCCCACTCTCACAAAGTCTGAAAAAACACGAATTTTTCAGCAGACGGTAATCATTCAAACTTCCAGGCCAACCAGTCAGAATATCACGAAATTTCATATCAGGATCCACAACGGCCTGCAAAAGCATGCTGTAATTGCTTTCATGGTCATGCCAGACAGCTGAAGCTTCACTTGATGCCAAGGACATGACAACGTGGGTCACGTCAATGACTCCACAGCAGTTAGGCATACCTTGGATCCTTTCAAAGTTGCCCTTGATATTCTCCATTTCACTTGCATCAGGCCACTTTAAGTGTTGTAGACCACGTTCCTCCATAACTTCAACAAATTTCCACGTCACCTGAGAAACTATAGACTGCCCCACACCAAATGCCTCTCCTACACTAAGCTGAGATTCACCTGAAGCCAATCTTTTTAGAGCAATAGCCACCTGATTCTCAACTGTTAGCGCCTTGCCTTCAACATTTATCAAACTTGATGATGGCCTTGATAGGAAGTCTTCCTTAACTAGAGAGCAGATATAATCAAATGTTGTCTTTGAAACTCTGAAAAATGACTTGAACTTCTCTGCTTCGTTTTCCATACCCACTGAGGCTGCATTGAAACTACAATTAGTCAGGTCTGTTTTCATGGTGCAAGCATTCTCCTGTTGTAATATGTGAACTAAAATATTACATACCAAACTACAAACTCTACCAATCTACAGGACCAGATGAAGCTGAAGTAAAAATGATCATTATCATGGGATTACTTTGGATAGAGGCAAAAAACGAAACACATGTTGAATTTACTCCTCAATATGAATGATCAAAACACATGGTTATCTGGTAAACAAGAAAACACAATGGTGATATCATATATCTAAAATTTAGCATTTTAATTTTTATTGCAAAGATTTAAAATATATATAATGGTTTATCAATAAGCATTTAATTACTGTATGTGTGGATTTCAGAGATCAATTTCAAATGAGAAAAATGTGTATTAAAAATCTGAAATTAGACAGCCTACAATGATACCGTTGAATAGTACAGAATATACAGTTAGTTTGCTAACTATGGGATCTACAGTAGAAAAATGATTTTCCAATAGCCTTATCCAAGCATTTAAGATTCAAAAGTTTAAAAATAGAGAATGTCAGTGAAAAGTAAAGATGTCTTGTTAATTATTTCAGTCCATCAATATGACCTAGCCAACTTTTGTTGTGAAACACTCTAATATATTATTAGTTTACGACTATGAATGTAGAAATGACAGAATACTCTGCTACGCCCCTAGGGTGTAGACTGATCGGCAAATCATTGAAAGACATGAATGTTTAGTTGTGTTCATCCATTGCTTGTATAGCATGTGGTTCTCAATTTCCCCTTGTACTTGAATAAATAAATTTGAAAAAAAAAATACTCTACTACTAAAGAGAGTAGAAAATCTGACAACTTCTTAGTTCTTCACTAGAGTGGTAATTGAATGATTGATAGTTAAAGAATTAGAAAGAACTATGCAAACTGTCATTCAAAGCTTACTCACAAGTAAGGAAGAATTCTATAAAGAATTTCTACTGATTTTTTTTTTCATAGAGTAACTGCAAACATACTCGGATCTTACTACTAACTGAGACAGTTGAAATTTAAAAAAATATCTGTCGCAAAGTAAAATCTGATCTTGAGCCTAACTTTTCTCAATGATTTCGAGCATGTAACTTCTGGTTCTCGCTTCATGCAGATTAGTTCATAATCAATAAGATACTTTTCCGAATTCAATTTAAGTTTTCCTGCATGAACATCATATGCTTTAAATTTCCAATCTAAATTCTGAAAATCCAAGTTTACAATTGCCTTTATTCTTTCGTCCGCATCTAAATTAACATAGAACTTTCAACTAAATATTGAATTTTTGTTAAACCTCTATGGTAAAAATTGGGTTTCCGCCTTTGTGGACAGTTTGTTGGCATACCCTATATGCATTTCCTCTTCTTCTTTTTACTGGTAAGAAGTGCCTCATCTTTGCACCTGCCAAATAAAGACAAGATATACATTATAGGCTTTGCATGTTATGTGGCCCTACTCAACCAAGTCTGAGCATGTGAAACTTAAGCTTATGTTGTTCCTTGGACCAACCTAAATCTTTAGGAAAGAGTCAATGGTCTTTAAAAACCTATCATTAGGAGAACCATGTTTACCATCCTCACAGCCCCAATTAATATGAATTCAATTGACTCCATAGTCTGTGCCATGTAACTAGAAGAACGAGATGAGCATTCTTAGTGCCTCAAAGCTTATTACATCTAAATGTAATAATATCAGTGTACCATGAATAGGAGAGTTCTTTCTTTCAGTGATTAGATGGCATCTTCCTTTACCATATATGTGCCCTCCTTATACATCCATACTAGTCACACCCCACCAAAGAACCCTCAGGGAACAAGGTACAATACAAGCACAATAAAAAAAATTTGAATAATAATACACTAACATGAAGTACAATGCAATCATAAAGCAATAACATTCGATAAACAACAAATTACTCTACCAACGTGAACATCACTGAAGCCATCAAGGTGGTAGGTCAATACATTCCCAAGGGTCCCATAGCCACAACGTAGCGATCACAATACAAGAAGCCACTAGAGAGCTTAGACGGACATTCACGAGCCTTTCAACTTATCTTGGATTCCCTAACCCATGATCATCCATCCAAACGACCAGGTGCACTTCGAGACCCATCTAGGTAAGGTTTGAATTAGGGAAATCCACTCGACATACATGGTAAATGATGTAAAAAACTGGAAGTGAATATGCCAAAATCACCACGAGGATAATGGGTATCCAAATCAAAAACTCATTTTGCACAGACCAAGCAGAACATCAAACTATCATGAATGCGCAAATCTGCAGTTATGTATGCGTAGTAATAGAGCACAAATGCGCAAAAGCAGAGGACATTTGCGCAGGAATATCTGCACATATGCGCAAGGGCAGCAGACATATGCGCAGCTCTGCAAACGTATGTGCAGCAGATTTAAATGAATGCGCAAGTAAAAGCAAAAGAGCAATGAAAACTAAGGAAAAGTTAAGTTTCAAGGTCCTAACACTTGGTTTAGGTCATCGAGAGATCATTTGACAATCCGGGAGGAATCAGGGACATAAAAGTAATCACATAGACATTCATAAGGAACCCCCAAAGCATAAATTACACCAGTACAAAGCATACAGCTACGCTATTCAAAACAAATCCCATTCAACATACATGAGTTCAAGAATATACATCAGTAAATAGTCTTTCAGTACTGATAAGTAAATTACATCCATTCCATAACATCACGATATTCTATTTTCACCCTAGCACAAACATAAACTTACGCTACCAGAGTGAGTACCAAATCCAATGTACGAATAAGCAAGGATACGAATGCAAGGGTAACACCATTATGGTGTCACTAGTCTAGAAGGTGTGAAAATACAATCTGGGACTACTCGTCACCTATACACTGGTCCCCAACGATGGTTGGTCACATCACCCGACCGCGAGGAACCCTCGGGCCCTCTCTCATCGTGCTCACAGAGATAACCATGTAGCCCACACAATACAAGCAAGGCTATGGCACAAGGTACACACATATGCAATACAAAACACAATCCAATAACCCAAGCACCGGATATAAGCATACCAACAAGTACACAACAACCAAGGTATCAAGAAGGCTTGATAACCAAAGTATCAAAAAGAACATCGCAACCAAAGGCAAGGAGTCAATACATGATCAAAATGGGTACTAGCATTACAAGAGTTGTCATCTCAATTGGGCAATGTAGGTGGGTGCAAAGTCCAAAATTGAGTGTCAAAGCACCTTGGACTGGTCAAGCCCTCGACATATCACATCTAGGAGCGGTCAATCCCCGACCCTCTAGGACTAGTCAATCCCTAGCCTTCATCATGTCAAAACTAGGACCGGTCAATCTCTGGCCCTCTAAGCACTCATTTAAGACTAGTCAATCCTTGGCCCTATCAATTTCTCTCTCTTATTCAATTTAGTCTTTTATCTTTTCTTATGTTACCACTTGATTAACACTCGCCAATGGGTTACCCTAGGGCCCCTTTGTGCCACAGTCCCCACATTGAGAGCCACTCCCAATAACGGCCCAGCATCCACCTGAGCAAATTCACAACACACGATGAAGCCTTATAACAATTGTTCAAGCATGATAGAATGTCGACATAATCCATGGCACATACACATTCATTCCGACCACACAGGGTGATCAAGGGCTCCCACATAAACACACAAATACCAATTTCGCCAATACATGCACACTAACCACCCAAAGGCCTCATCAAAGGGGGTGCAATGTTTACCCCTTTCAGGTGATTGATTTATACATAGAGTAAACGGAGATATTGCTTAACAGAGTAAAGGTAACAAATCACAATAAACACAGGGCACATAGATATCGCAAGAAAGATATTGCTTTGTATTCCATGTAATGTATGTACATCTGTAACCTGCTCTCGGTGCCATTCGGCCATATATAGAGTACTCTACGGTTGGTTGAGCACACCAACCGTCGCCAACTTCCTACAACTGCTCAAGAGTTACATGTAATTACATTGCCATTACCCAAGACATGTTTTATTTCATTTATTTTTATTCATGACTAAACTACAGCTAACATCAGCCCCCCAAAAAAAGAAGTCGTCTTCCAGACGACAGAAAACAAAATGGTTAATGTGCCATCAACAAAGCTACTAAGAAGAGGGATAAGAGGACGTCCCTGGAGTGGTGGAGGATGTGGGTCGAAATAGCTGCTGCTGGAGAAGCCTAAGATTTCGCTCAGTGATCTTCTGCTTCTCCCTAGCCACCTTCATAAATTTGAGTGCATCCATTAGGTCCTTCGTGTGTTCCAGTTCCCCTGTAGTGGTTGTCAATTGCTCTTTCCCTGCTCTTGCTACTTTTTCCAGAGCTAATTTGTTCTCTAAGGCAGCGGTAGCCCTCTACTGCTCCACCAATTTTGCCTAAACAATCGCCTCCATACCTAGAGTCATCACATTCTCTTCCCCTGCCTTCCTTGCAGAGTGGGTGGCCCTCTGGAGCTAAAGGAATGTGCCACAGAATGATCGCTCCATACTGTATAGGATACCCATCATACCAACCTGCCTCTCTGCAATGCGCGTTCGGCTCCACTCCTCCATCATTTGGGTGGTCTCTGTGTGGGCCCATCCTTGAGCTGTAAGGTGCTCGACAAAGTCTTGCTCATAGCCCCCTTCCATAAAATTAAGGAGTCTCTTTGCCTCGGCTGTGGGTGCTCCCATATCCAACTGTCGCGTGAGGCCTGCCACCCCACGTGTTGTTGCAGCCACCCCTTTCAGATCTCCCAGAAAGCACTGGATCAATGCAAAGGTATCATGTATGTTGGGTTGGGATACCCAGATGGAGGCCTCCTCCTGAGTGGCCATGTCCCCCTATAGGAATGTATTCCCCTACTCGATGTTGCCCTCCTCTATTTCAATGACCTCTCCTGGTACTACCAATGATACCTCCCCTGCCTGTTGGTGCCCCGCCTCCATCTCTCCTGTATGCTGAGCCCTCAACAATGTGGGCGATGGTGGTGGAACGTCACCCACTCCCATCTCAAACCTCGCTAGTAGACTATCCATCTCAGCCTCGTCATCCACTCCTTCGGTCACCTGTGGCACATCCATGCCCAGCATGTCTCCTCTCGCGTCTTGGTGAGCGGGTGTGCTATCCATCTCCCCTGGATCCCTGCTTGCCCCCTCTGTCTTGTCTCCCTCCTAGGTCCTGGTACCCAAGCCTTCAGTCGTAGTGGTCGTACACTCTGTCGTAGGCGCCACAACCTTTGTCCTGGGGGTGACATTCCCCACAGCAAGTGCTACCACTAGTGCTATCGGGTGGACCTTCTCAACCCCTTGTGTCGTCGCAATGCGAAGAGTGGTGGGTCCCACCCTATGTGCCCTCAAGGCGACCAAGCGAGCTGTAGGTGGAAGTTACACCGGGGTAAAGACAATTTTTGGCACTGCAGACCACTTGGCCCTCTAGTCGGCCACCACTGGTGCAATCCTCTCTAGTACGATCACTAGTATGCTCACTAATATGATCGCTAGTACGATCATTGGTACACTCATTGGTACAAAGCACACTGGTATGCTCACTGGTATGATCGTTGGTACAATCACTGGTACGAAGCTCACTAGTACGGAGCCCTCTGGTACAAAGCACACTGGTATGAAGCTCTCTGGTACAGAGAAGTCCTCTAGTATAGATCTCGCTAGTACAATCACTGGTACGAAGCTCTCTCGTACAGAGCCCTCTTGTACAAAGGTCATTGTTACAAAGCTCATTGGTACGAAGCTCTCGTACAGAGCCCTCTTGTACAGTGGTCACTGTTACGGAGCTCGCTGGTATGAAGCTCTCTCGTACAGATCTCACCGGTGCAGTCATTAGTGCATTCACTAGTATGGTCATTAGTACACTCACTGGTACAGAGCTCATTGGTACGCTTACTAGTACAGAGCTCATTGGTACGCTTACTGGTACAGAGCCCTCTGGTACGGAGCAAAACTAGTATGCTTACTAGTATAGAGCCCTCTAGTACGGAGCTTGCTGGTACAGAGTTCTCTAATACGGTACTCTCTCCAACCGTCATCCCTTCTTCACTCTCCCCTCTAACAACCTCTTATGTTTGTGTGCTCTCCTCCATATGGTACCATGCAAAACCCTTCTATCTCTGAAGAGAAAAATGTCACTGTGTCTCCTACTGAGTCTTCTTCTTCTTCACTCTCTTCATCCCCTTTGTACGCGTGTCATGGTTGGGCTCTCTCTTGGCACTGTACCATGTGTGGCTAGGTAGGCTCTCCTTGGCCTTTCCTTGTGTACCGTACGACGCATGTTTGGGCCCTTTGTGGTCGTGAATGCCACTATACAACGTACAGTTAGCACACCTCCCTCCTATGTCGTACGGTGTGACCACCCAATTCAACTAAGTATGGAGCGTATGGTTTAGGGGCTAGTGGTTGTGTTGTATGGATCTGTGTACCACGATACAACAGCCTTTCTCTAACGTGCATACGGGGTTGTTCTTCACCATACAGTGAACTCTCTTCAACGTGCAGTATCACCTTCGACTTGTTGGGGCCTCTTCTTGCTTTGTACGGTGCTTCATAAGGAATGGTAGTGTCTCCTTCGTACGGTATGATACGGTACATTATGTATCTTGGTAGTGATCTTCTGTACAGTTCGTATGGTGGATGTCTCTTGTTGCTTTCTGCGATATATATGTCACCCTCCTTCCTACATTCCCTTGCGATCCTTCTTTCTTGTTTTTGCAAAATGATGGGCTCGTAACCTTTTAATGTTTCCTCTTCCTGTAGCCTGTTGTCTCCTTGTTGCATCTTTGTATGCTTCCCTTTAATTTTTTTATTTCGCTGTAGATGCCTTTTCTTAATTTTTGTAACCTTCTTACATCCTCCTTCCTTCGCTTCTTCCATGGTTCTTCGTTTTTAACCAGCTTGTCCCTCTCAAACTAGTGAGTCAGTGTGTCATCCACCCTTGCCACGCCTTCCTTGTATTCGTCGTACTCCGAAGGAAAAGTTCCACTCTTCCGCCCTACTCCTTCGATGCTCAGTGTGTTGCAATTCGGATAGAAAACTTCATAATCTTCCATTTGCCAGTGGAACAACCCGTTGAAGGAACTGGTTTCGTCTTCTAAGCAGTGCCCTAGTCCCAATATTCCCTCCTCGTTAGGTTCCATCCCTCCTTCCGTGTCAAACTCTCCTCCCTCAGACTCCAAGTCCAATGCTAGCTCCAGGCTCACTTCTTGGTTCCGTAAGTCAATCACATACTTCTTCCCGTCACTCTCGATAGAGAGCCTTAGCCGTGATTAACCAACCCCTCCTCCCCAAAAGGGCATCGTACCCCTTCTTTTCTAATGGAATGACCACAAAACCCAGGAAGAATTGTTGTGTACCAATGGTCACCTTCTGGGCCATGAGTGTTCCAATAGGTTTGATGTCGTGTTGGTCGACACCCACCAAATGGAAAGTTGGTGGCCAAAGTGTTGGCCTGTCAAGAGCTTTCCATGTTTCTTCTAGAAGTACAATCACACCAGAGCCTCCATCCACTATAGTGTTTGTCATCTTTCGGCCCATTATCTCCATTTCTACCACTGTCAAGTTCCTCCCAACACCTACTGCAAGTGGCATTGGATCATTGGTGGGGATTTCTTTATGTTCTTCTGACGGCTTGTCATTGTCCTAGCCACTTATATTTTTACCAACTATGTTGGTAATAGCCACTTTTAATTGTGACAGTCTCCAGAAGGTCTGCTACTCGGACTGGTACGGTGGCTTGCAATATCTACCTCATGGTGGCCTTTTCGAACTCCGACCGTAAGGTAGTGCTTGTAGTATCATGGGAGATCCTTCTTTCTTCCTCCATTGCCCGTACAATGTCAACCTTGGCCTCACGGAGTCGCTCCTCTGTACTGGGATCAAGGTACGCCACTTTTTAGCTTTGTAATCTCGTAATGGCGAGTACCTCTTCCGCGGGGTTTATGATATCCAACATATTCACTCCCTCCTGCTTTGGGCAGTCGGTGTCCTCGTGGTTCCCTGGCCCACACCATTTGAACAGTAGGCCTCCACCCCCTTGCCCACTCTGGCAGTCTCATGTGAAGTGACCCCACTAATTGCATCTTCTACACTGAATCATGGGTCACCCTTTCGCATCGTACTGGATTCAGCTTTGGGGTGTGTTACTGTTGCTATAATTAGTTTTGTTATTGCCTCACCGGTTGTTACAGTACCTACCCAACGAAGCTTTAGAAGTTGTTGGCCTTAGCGGTGTGGTTGGTGGGGTTGCTTGCTCTCCTTGGGTGAAGAGCACTTGAGTGCTCCTGGCCTTCAGGTTATACTGGCATTCCTTGATGGAGTGTCCCAGTACTTGGTAGATATCGCAAAATGACTTTTTTGGGCAGTTTCCCTTCGTGCGGCCTTCAACCTTGCAGTTTGTGCACCACAACTCTTTACTGTCTCTGGTACCCTCTATTTCTTTTTCTACTCTCAGTTCCTTCATCATCCACATCATATCTTTTCTTAGGACCTGCATGGTCTTGGGCTCTCCATCAGAACTCTCATCTGTATTGTCCTCATCACTAGCCTTCTTCCCTCCGGATGTCTTATTCTCACTCTCTATATCCATTGCCTGATTATAGGCATCACCATACGAGGAAGGGGGTTCCACTTTCATTTTCTTTCGCAAAGACGGTATTAACCCTTCGATGGACCACCTCTTCTTCAGCCCATCGGCTAGCTGGTTCTCCAAGTTACCCAACAATTCTCTTAGTCTACGATTGTAGGCTCGTACTGTTTCATTTTTTCCTTGTCTTATGTTGTAGATCTCTGCTACCATTTCATTGTCCTTTTGCAGTAGTTTACAGTCTTCTTGTAATGCTCTCTTCAAATCATCCCACGTTATTTTGTATGCTCTTGGTAGGTATGTGTACCAACCGATGGCAACTCCCCGTAAGGTCGCAGGGAATGCCTTCAGCCAGTAGTCGTGGTCATCCTCGCCATTGATCTCCCATAGGGTTACGCACGTTTACAATGGCAAGAAGGGTCTTTCTAAGAACCACCTGCAGGTTTTAACTCTGCCAGACCACTAATTTGCTATGCAAATGATATATATAACTGATTTTTGAAATAAATATGCAATTCCTTGAATTTTTATAAAATGCTGCCACGGAAGATAATCACTTTGCATAAAAAAACCAACAAATGAATTGAAATTGGAAATGCTTATAATGAACCAACAATGATTTGTCTTATTCATTCAATAGACAATAACAAGCATTCTCTTACACTTATTGGTATTCAAAAATGAAGTTGCAGCAAATGTAGAGAACATGATAACCCACGTGGCTGGATTATTTCTTCTGTAAACATTGAAAATATATCCACACGATTATTAACAGCTCCAAACGCATATAGCTGAAGATTGCGGGACCCCAAAATCTGGATTGATCCCTTCTAGAATCCAAATGCCACCCTTAAATACCACACGTGGGAACCTAGAATGGGTTGTGGCTGTTATAAATTGCTAAACACAGGTCTTATACTAGCTGTGATCTGCACTTATTGAAACCCTGTGTCTTCTACAATCCATTCTGGAAGAATATGTAGCATTCAGAGACCAAATTCAGCAAACAATTAATTCATTCTTGGTCTCTGAATAAGACCAACGCCTGGCACAATTCACTGGTATCTTGCAACCAATTCAAAGTGCTATAACAGTAAAGAATTTACAATTCCTCAAGCTGATAAACTGAAACCCTTGTTTCAATCGCTTCTCCACACCAACAAAAGCAAATACACAAGTCAAGAATGAATCCATTTTCTCTTACCTTGGCTTTTTATAATTCTCCAAGAGAAATCGATTTGTATCTTCACAAATACACTTCTCATAACTTAACACGCATCCTTGGTAATTACATTGCAAATAATAATATTTAATTCCTCCACTTTCAAAGTTTGGCGCCACCATAAGAACTAATTATAAATGATCATTGAAGGCACTTTAATTATATAACTTAGCCCATGCACTTTATTATTTTTACAATTCCCTATGTAATATGTTATTAATAAAGTACGACTTTATTAATAATAAAATAATCGTGCACACAGGCTATAAATTCTTCTCCAAGGAACCAACGATAAATCCAAATGTATACTGCAAATAAAGACATCCAAGTGCCTTGCCCAAAATAGCAACTGCATGAAATTGACTTACTATAAATAGTAAGCCCTTCAAAGTAAACTCTGTCGACGCTACCAAACTCAACATTGCCACCAAGCTATTCAGGTGCCCTTCCAAAGATAGAAATCCTTACTACCCTAAAATAGACACTTACTATAAATAGTAAGTGCGCCAATCTGACCCAAACGAAGAGCAATCCTGAACATCTCTGGCCTCTAGAGTTGTAAGGGCTGACAACTGCCACCTAAAAACCTCTGTGATGCCCAAGCTGGACCCTCTAATCGACCATACTAGCCTACAAGGATCAAATAATAGGCTAATCCCTCGAACTCTGATGCTCACAAAAAATGGGGACATTACAGTCTTTTGATCCATCCCCTGTAATTTTCGGAGCTTCTGTTTCTCCGGGGTGTTTACCATTTTCTTGGTTCGATCGGCACCGTACGTGTTGGACCCAAATGGAGTGGTTCTTGCTCCGCATTCCTGTGCTTCTCTTGCACTTTCGGCCACGCGCAAGCTTTCAACCCGTCCATCGGCGTTGTTCACAACTTAGTTACCTTCCTCATACCGGTATTCCCTTCTCCCCAGAGTTGTTGGTTTTGGCCCCCTTATTTTGGGTTCCTCTGATATAGCTAGATTCTCAATACCCCACAGGGTATTCTCAAATAATTCTGCTACCTCCCGCTCAAGGTTTCTTTCCTCGTTACTTTCGTCACCTTTAGAGTGCACTAAAGGTTCGGTTGGTACGGAGTCACACTCCGAGCTCTCCTCATTCGTCACCGCTTGAGACCGATTACTTGCCTAGTCAGCAAGATCTTCTCCTACCTCATTCAGGAGTGGCAGGTTGTTGGCAATCTCCTTGCACTCTCGCCTGGTACGTTGAGTTCCTCCTCTGTCAGTGGGCCTCCGCCTCTCCCTACTCTGACTTCGGCTGACACTCCAACTTCTGCTTGGTAGTGGGCTTTGAGATTCCTTGACGATTCTCTGCAACCGTTGTCGCCTCACTCTGCTCTTTGATTCAAAGGGATCTTCACATGGATGCTTCTCCTTCTCTCTCTCGCCTGGGACATCACATTCTTTCTTTGTTTGGCAAAAGGGGCATTAATTAGTGGAGTTGTCGGAGGTACGACATTTGTTTGTGTCACACTCCTCCCTCCGGTTCCTCTCTTTGTACCATTGCAGTATTTGTTGCCGTGTTGTTCCCGTTGCCTTTCGGCACATCGTTCTTCTATTTCAACCAAGTTTCATTCCAGTTGTTGTCGTTAATTTCGTTTTAGCAAAATTAACACAACCCCACAAAAAAATTTAATCATAATTTCGATTAATAACGATATGGTTCTATGCTCTAAGTATGTTTGTAAATAAGCCATTTATTTTTATTGATTATTTTCGTTTTGTAGTCTTTAGTCATTAAAATTTTATTTTTTATTTATTTTCTTTCATTTTTTATTTTTTCTTTTTATAATATATTGTCAATATATTAATAAAATTCTCAAGGTGCTTCTTTAGGTCGAACATTTTTACATCAATTGCATTTTATATTTTGTTAAATATAATGCAAATACATGAAAAGCCCCCCACGATGGATGTTTTAAGTCGGATTTCTTAGGTTGCTTTGCAGTTGTTATTACATATGCAAATATGTTTGCCTATAACCCCGAAATATATTAAAGGTGAACATTACATATAATGTTATATGTTTAAAACAATGCCAAATACTTAAGGGCCCGTTTGGCGCCTGGAATTAACCTTGAATAGGCAGCCAATAATGCATGAATTAAATAATTCTTTGTTTGGTGCATTTTTTGAATTCTGGAATTAAAAAACTAATCCCCATTTTGGGGCTTATGCTTGCATTAGTTAATTCTAAAAAAAAGCTGGAATTCATTTCTTATTCGAGAATAAGAAATTTATGGATTCAAAATTTATTTTTTTTATTAATTTTTTTTTTTTTGAAATCTTTTTTTAATCTTTTTTTTTTTAATGTGGGTATGTATATATATACATATGTGTGTATATATACGTGTGTGTATATATACACACACATGTGTATATACACACACATGTGTGTGTATATACACACATGTGTATATACACGTGTATATACACACACATGTATACACACATGTGTGTATACATGTGTGTATATACACACATGTGTATATACACACGTGTGTATATATA